>JBBHKE010003410.1:24394-50473 GCA_037447655.1 Zygnema cylindricum
CGGGAGCACCGAGTTGGGAAGTTAAATTTCACAAAGGAGATGAGAGGTGAGAATTATAGTTAAGAGATAGACTTATTAAGAGTGGAGAGTAGAGGAAACACTTTAAATTGAAGGGTTGAGCCACGAGGGCAAGAGACCAAGCTAATGTTATGTGGACAGAAGCTTCTTCTAATTTAAAGTTATCATTATGTGAGTGTTTTCAAATGTGGATGTGTATTTTCCAATGTGGATGTGTATTTTCCAATGTGTGGAATGTGTGGTTGGAATTGTTTGTAGTAATGGGATTTTCTGAGAGGTAGGAGATCCTGTTACATGCACGTATGATTTAAAATTTAATTTTTTAAATTTCAATTGAAAAGTTATATTTATGTACCTTCTAACATCGACCGTACACCATACTAATTAGATAATAATGTACTTTCGGGCTTTACGCTATTTTGTGCGATATCTCAATAAACGTCAAGGAAAAATTAAAATCATGTATCCTATTTGAAGAAAAAAATCAAAATTTTAAGAACCCAAATAAGAGTTATTGACACCAATAACGATTCACGGTGTAGTGTAGCTTATGATGCTGGGTCAAAAAAACATTCACTCGTATTAGGGGAAGTTCCGGATGTTTTTGAAATCTACACCGTGAATCGTTATTAGCTTTATATACGCTATATCGGCACCTCAAAATTTTGACATTGATACCTTAAATATTATAAATTACACTATTTAAGGACGTGGACCATAATCTGCCACGTCTCCTGGCACTAAATTAGAATGAATGACGCTAATTTTTTCTTTACATTAATAATTTCTATACGCTAATAACGATTCAAGGTGTACAGTACACCGTGAATCGTTATTAGACTTATGTACTCTATATCGGCGCCTCAAAATTTTGACATTGATACCCGAAATACAATGACTGGGGGTGAAGTTCCATCATATGTTTCTGTAATTGTGCGACAAACTCTACAGACCGGGTCGATTGAGTCGAAGTTCCATTACGTAGAGTCTATAAGCCACGTGTTTTAAATTGACTGGCGCCACGCAAGCTACGATCCAATATTGAATATCTTTCAGATTTTTAGCACCGACAAACTAAACTTCAAATCTTGACTTGCGTACCATGTACCTGCGTCAAAGTAATCATACGACAAAACTTTTATACATTTTGCAAACGCCAGTCTGTACGCCAGCTCATTTTTTAGGGTTTCAGTTCTCGAACATAACGAAAGTCATTTGAGAGAAATAGTGTGACAAACAAAAGTTACCGAAAATAACGTGACAAGGGAATGTTACGAAATTTCGTTTTTATTTTCGGTTGTATTTTGGAAACCGCGTGTCATGTACAAATCTTAAGATTTTTCGTTGGTTTTCCATCATGACACGTAGCTTAATTGTCCATCGTGTCACAATTTTTTTTTTCTTTGTATGCCAACCCACCTCGTCGAGGTGGGTTGAGTCTAACAGAGAAAATTGAAGCGAACTCATCGCAGATGAACATCCGACGGCCAGTATTACCTCCAAGACCTCCGCAGAGTATCGGCAAGATTCTTTTTAATGTTGGTTTTCGTATAAAAACAAAATAGGCGGTACGATCTGGTACGAAGAGTCGCGGATTTCTGTTAGAAACGCCACTTTTCGCTTGATGGACGTTCACCCTCATTCTAATTGTTCCGTGACATTAATTACAGTTCTTGTGAATTAGCGTAAATGGTATAACCGTACATATTTTATGAATAGTGTGGTGTACGAAGGGTGGTTGTCCGTACATCTCTGTATTTCGTTATCGAAAATCGTATGGAAAGTGTGATGAACATATATCGGTCGCGTATAGAACTGCGTTTAGAATAAACGTGGAGTCAAGTTTGCAACAAAGGCGTTCGTATATATCAAGATGTTTGTTTTTGTGGGTGATAATGTGAACGGATGACATGTTCACATGTGGAAAAATGTGTATGTTACGAAAGCGTATCGTCGCGTGCTTACATATGTTGTATGGCCGTAGAAAGTTGATTCTATTACGTTGCCGTTTGAACTGTATTTGAGGTCCGTGTAACTTAATAGGGTACACATGTACCCTATTACATGTTCAAAGGGAGACATAACAGTAATACCAGACTTGTAAACGAACTAAACCTTGATTAGAGTTAAAATTGACTCTAAAATGGGGTGGGATACACAAAATGACAACACATTAGAGTCATAATGTGTACGTATTAGAGTAAAGTTACACAATTAAGATTGGAAAAATACGCGGGCCTTAAAATCCCGAAAAGATAACAAAATAGCGGCGAGTGCGATCAAACAAAAAAAACGGATTGTTGTTCTGGCCAATCCCATCCACGTCCTGGTCAACCGGTGGGTGGTGTGCAAATATCGCGGGTCCATTTTCACAAAAAAAATCCATTTTTGAAAAAGATGCGTCGAACCGCCGCCACTCGTGATGAAACAACATCCAGTACGCCATCGGTTATTAGGGATTTTACAATATTATTAGGGTTGTCCATAACACGGCGATACAACATAGAAGGGCCCGTCATCTACTACGATATACAAAGAATATCATGGGTAATTGTGCCCCTGTTACGGGTGTTCATCCCTCTCTCACTCTCTTTTCCTTTCTTTCATTTTTCCTTTCGCACTCCCTCTCCCTCTTCGCATTGTAAAAACTTTTACATTCTCCTCCTCCCATTTCTCTTCTCTCTCTCTCGCACTCTCTCTTTCCCAAATTCTCCCTTTGTCTTGTTGAAATTGTTATTTTTAGATGGTATTTTCTAGGTCTGAACTTAGTACAAATAGAAAAGGTGGACAGCGTGCCTCCGCCTCCTCTCTCTTCCCACCATACTTGTCGTAGTCACTGAGGGATAGAGAGGGTGGCTGAGCAATGGCTGTCCTAACTTAAGCAGGCAGGGCTAAAGAGTGACTTATGTCACTCTCAATAAAAGGTTGAGTGCGGCAGGACTCGAACCTCCGACCGGTAGAGCGCGGCTTAGCCGTTAGCTCTAACCAGTCTGTCGTAGAAGTCCGTTAGCATACATTAGGTTTGATATTTACTTAAACAATGTTACGTCTATGAATTCGATTAACGGAATTACGAACGAAAGAACATGGAACCAATTATTATATAGTGCGAACATTATCTCGCACGCAAACAAATGAATCGGACATTTGTTTTCGACGGCGGACATTTAATATCGAATCTGATCCAACGGCGTACATCAATGCCGAGATCACGTAATGGTCACTTTTGGCGTTTATGGACGTGGCGTGACGTGGCGCCACGTGGAGGGATGACATTTGGTCGCAGGAATTCCGGCGAACATACGGACAAATGAAAAGTGGACACGCGTCCACTTAATGGCGTTGCCGTACATGGGCCGTACAGAAAGTACATCAGCCATAGTACTTTTCTGTACTCTACAGTGATCCGATTGGTTCGTACTTCAATAGATAGGGTTTGTGAGAGGGATTTAGGACTTAGAGAATTTTGGTAGATAGGAACCTCTCTCTCTTTGAGAGTTTGTATAAACTTGGCATCTTTAACGACTCATAACTAATCGACTGGTTGGCCGTTTTCAGTGATTGTTTTTGCTACGAACTTAGGGGAGTCCATGCTGCATAGGGGTGCAGTCAAATTGTCAGTTTGCCTTCTTGGGCAGCGGTGGTCGTGGCTTAAAGTGGGTTAGTTAAATACTATCTAGAGGCTTCCTGTATTCTGTTGTCGAATGGAGGACACAGAATTGCAGGTTATGGGCCCACACTCTAGGCTGCCCACCTTCAATGGATCTGGGTTCATCTATTGGGAAGCCATGATGATAGGAGCTTTGTGTGAGAAACGATACTGGGGTATCGTCAGTGGACAAGTGAAACGTCCACCTTCAGGAACTCCACCAGGATTTGGGGGGGTAAGGTTTTCTGCAACAACGGGTGTCTCAGCGGAAGAGGCAGATGATGGGGATAGCAGTGTGTCCGAAAAGCAGAAAGGGAAGGAGACACCCCTCACTCCTATTGTCACAGTATCGGGAGCGGCGACCGTGAAGACCGTGGAGAACAATACTCAAATGTGGGAGGATGTAAACATGGCTGCCAAGAACTTCATTCTGAGGCACCTCACTCAACGTTTGGCCACTCCTCATCTTCACATTTACAAGGCCGAGGAGTTGTGGGAGAGTTTGGTGGAGATTTATAAAGTTGGAACTATTCAGGAGCTCTAGTTGGCTGAGCAAAAGCTATTGAGTTACACTTACAAAGGAGGAAAGATGTTAGATTACTATAATGATCTTTCTTGTTTGTATATGGAAATGGAAAGTGCCGGGTGGATAGGTACAATGAAAATGAAAGTTAACACCCTTATCATAAAATTACCATATGAGTTCGAAAACATAGTGTACCGAGTACAGGGAATGCCTGATAGATCATGGAAATGGAACACAGTAGTCAGGATGATACTTGTGCAGGAAAACACAATGGAGATTACGAGAGGAGGAAAGAGCATTCAAGCTCTAGCAGCAGGAGGGGACCGATAGGGGAAGGACCCGAAGAAACCTTATAGAGGGGAGAGAGATCATTCTGGGGGACAGAGGCCCCCAAAGGGTCTTTGTCATTATTGCAAAAAGCCGGGACACTTTATTGCAGATTGTGTCAAGCTATCAGAGCTGAGGCTCCAAGAGAACCGTGGAGGGGGTTCTTTTGGAGAGAAGAAAAAGGCACTTGTGGTTACAAAAGTGTCAGGAGAAACCGAGGATGAGTCCTCTGAAGAGGATGGGGAGCTTCTTTTTGACGAGAGTCTAGAGGAGAAGGAGATCCCTCGGAGGCAGAAGTGTGCCCTTGGAGAAATTCGGGAAGCTCCACAGGAGGGATAGATCATCGACTCAAGTGCATCCATGCATATGTGTCGTGATAAAGAACTCTTCACTAAGCTAAGAAAGATTCCTATTGTAGAGATAGAGTATGGGGATGGGAGAGTGGTTACTACAGATCTAGTGGGATCAGTAGATCTGAAAGTCTTAGTTGAGGGTAAGACTTCTATACTTACATTCTCAGATGTACTTTACATTCCACAGCTGAGTAAAAATCTTGTCTCTACGTCTCTGTTAGATGACAAAGAGTTTGATACCTTCACCAGAAAGGGAGTCTTTACAGCTAAATAAGGGAATGAAGTTTACTTCACAGCAGATAAGGGTAGCCAAGGAATGTTTAGGCTTGACCTAAGTAATGAAAAGAAGAATGCTTACTATGTTGATGTTCCTAAGGTGATGATTTGGCATAAGCGGTTGGGGCATGTGCATTTTGATAGGTTGAGGGAAATGAAAAAGCTTGGGGTAGTAGATGGCGTTCAATTTGGGGATAATGAAATGATGGATGATTGTAGTGGTTGTGCTCAAGGTAAGGCTCACAGACTTCCCTTTCCCAAAGCCGCCACATATAGAGGTGAGAAAGTGTTAGATTTGGTCCACACAGATATTTGGGGACCTTCAAAAGTACCTTCGGTTGGAGGAAAGAGGTTCATGATGACCATAACTGATGATTGGTCTAGATACTCTAGAGTCTATTTTCTGAAAACAAAGTCTGAAGCATCAACTTACTTCAAAGAATATAAAGCTTGGAGTGAGAAGTTGCATGAAACCCCCATTAAGAGGATAAGGAGTGATACTGGGGGGGAATATACCTCTAACAAGTTTGAGGAATATCTGAGAGATGAGGGAGTGCAACACCAGAAAACTGTACCATATAACCCGAAACAAAATGGGGTAGCTGAGAGGTTAAATCGAACACTAGGAGATAGTGTACGCAGTATGTTGGCCGACAAGAAAATAGGAAAGAGATTTTGGGCAGAAGCAATGAACTGTGCCAACTACATTAAGAATAGAGTCCTTACCTCAGCTATAAAGGGAGTGACACCTTATGAGAGATGGGTTGGAAGGAAACCAGATATCTCACACCTTAAAGTATTTGGTAGCCAAGTTTACAGTCTTGACACGGATAGGAAAAACTGGAAACTAGATTCTAAGGGAAAACCTGGATACTTTGTGGGATATGATGAGGATGTTAAGGGATATAGAGTCTATGACTTAGCAAAGAAAGATATCATTCTGGTCAAACACTTAGTTGTTATGGATGAAGGAAAGTCATTTGACCCCTTCAAATATACAAAGAAGATAAGGATCAGATTTGAGTCCGAAAGTGATGAGAATTCGGTCGTTCCCGAAAGGGACATGAATGAAACCGTGATTACAGATTCAGGGGAGATCCAAGATACAGGAGACTCACCGAAAACCTCACATACTCCTATGGACTTCGAGGAGATAGAAGAAGCGGGACAAGAACCGGTTTCCATAGACAGGGGAGCCGAAGAGACAGTGAGAAGAAATCCCAGACTTCCATCCATTCCAGCTTCGCAGTTTGAGGGAGGAAGGAGGAGCAGCAAAAGGATACAGGAAAAACAAGCTGCTCATAAGGTAACTAAGCTATCTCACCCAGATGAGCCTCAGTCTTACTTAGAGGCAGTGAATAGTCCAGAGAAAGAAAGATGGATTAGAGCCATAAATGATGAGATGGCTTCTATCATTGAAGCAAATACTTGGGAACTAGCGGATTGCCCTCCAGGCAGAAAACTTATTGGATGTAAATGGGTATTTAAACTAAAACTGAACCCAGATAATACAATTGAGAGGTATAAGGCTCGATTGGTAGCGAAGGGGTTCACCCAAAAGAAGGGGATTGACTATGAGGAGGCCTTTGCTCCAGTTGTTCGGTTCCCATTTGTAAGGATTCTCCTCAGCCTAGCAGCAGCGGAAGACATGGAAATCCACTAGATGGACATTAAGAGTGCGTTTCTTAATGGTGAGTTAGAGGAAGAAATTTTCATGAGGCAACCCGAGGGGTTCGTGGAAGAGGGAGAAGAGAGCAAAGTCTGCAGGCTCATAAAGTCCTTATATGGACTAAAGCAGGCTCCTCGACAGTGGAACCAGTCTGGGATATATCCGTATCAGCTCTAACCATTCTATCTATATGTTTGAAGATGAGAATGGTGTCATTTTTATTGCAATTTATGTGGATGATCTGCTTGTGTTGAGTAAATCCTTGGAAAAGATCAATAAGTTAAAAACAGATCTTAGAAGCTGATTTGATATGAAGGATTTAGGGGAGGCAAAATATATTTTGGGGATTCAAATGGAGAGAGATAGGGGGAAGAAGATTATCAGACTTACTCAGAAAGAAGCAATAGGTAATATGCTTGAGAAATTCCAGATGGAAAATGCTAACAGTTGTACCACTCCCATGGACTTGAAAAAAGTAAGTGATGGGAGTGTAGAAGGAGGAGTGATGATCTTAAATGATCAAATGAGTACTGAAGAGAGAGAGTTTATGAAGACTATTCCTTATAGACAGGTCGTAGGAAGTTTAATCTATTTTATGAATTGTACCCGGCCGGACATTGCGGCAGTAGTTCGAGTACTCAGTAGGAGTCTTAATGATCCTAGGAAGAGGGATTGGGAGGCAGCCAAGAGAGTCATGAGATATCTGGTAGGAACCAGAGAGTTATGGTTGCATTTCGGAGGGGAGCACACTGACATCACTACTTGGAGTGATGCCAGTTATGGGGACGCACCTATGAGAAGATGCACTTTTGGTTATGTGTTGTATGTTGGAGAAAGGGCTTGCTGTTGGAGCACTAAGCAACAAAAGGTGGTTGCTCAGTCTACTATGGAGGCTGAGTACATGGCCTCTTGTTCTCGTGTGAAAGAGTTGATGTGGGTCAAATCCTTGATGCAAGAACTGGGGTATATGAAGGAGGGAGTGCATGAAGTGTTTTCTGATAATCAAGCTGCCATTGCAATTGCAGCTAATCCAAAACATCATTTTAAGGCTAAACATATGGACATAAGATTAAGTTTTGTAAGAGAAAAGGTTGAGAATAAAATCGTGAACCTTGTATATAGATATGATGAGGAAATGGTAGCTGATATGATGACAAAACCGGTGCCTTCTCCCAAGTTAAAATATTGCAGGGAAAAGTGTGGATTAAAAATGAAATTTAAATTAGACTTGAAAATAAGGGGAGTGTTGAAATTATTATTTTTATATGGTATTTTCTAGGTCTGAACTTCGTACAAATAGAAAAGGTGGACAGCCTGCCTCCGCCTCCTCTCTCTTCCCACCATACTTGTCGTAGTCACTGAGCGATAGAGAGGGTGGCTGAGCCATGGCTGTCCTAACTTAAGCAGGCAGGGCGAAAGAGTGACTTTTGTCACTCTCAACAAAAGGTTGAGTGCGGCAGGACTCGAACCTCCGACCGGTAGAGCGCGGCTTAACCGTTAGCTCTAACCAGTCTGTCGTAGAAGTCCGTTAGCATACATTAGGTTTGATATTTACTTAAACAATGTTACGTCTATGAATTCGATTAACAGAATTACGAACGAAAGAACATGGAACCAAGTATTACATAGTGCGAACATTATCTCGCACGCAAACAAATGAATCGGACATTTGTTTTCGACGGCGGACATTTAATATCGAATCTGATCCGGCGGCGTACATCAATGTCGAGATCACGGAATGATCACTTTTGGCGTTTCTGGACGTGGCGTGACGTGGTGCCAGGTGGAGGGATGACATTTGGTCACAGGAATTCGGGCGAACATAAAGACAAGTGAAAGGTGGACACGCGTCCACTGAAACTCTGAGACCTCCATTGGCCCTCAGAGTATGCAGATCCAAAAGAAGCTAATCTAGATAGTGCCAACTCCAAGATAATATAAACCCAAATGACTGACCCCTTGACAGTCACAATCCCAATATAGATTCACCCCTGTGAAATAACACTTTCTGTGTGCTCAGTTCCACCACAGAATGCAAAGTTAGAATATGAGATTTGGACACATTCTCCCACTTTGACTTTCCCTTATAAATGCAGCCACCCTGGCAGACAAAAACTCTGACCGACTACACCCCTGTGTAGCCTGGACTCCCCTGAGTCTGCAGCAAAAAGAATCACTGAAAATGGTCAATTAAATTAATAGTTATGGCTGGCCAAAGTTTGCCATTTATACAGAGTGCTCTCTGGGAGAGGTAGCTGCCTACCCAAAAATTTCTAAGTCCTATTCCCTCTCTAAAACTCTATCTACTGAAGTACGGCACCAATCAAATTACTGTGTCGTACAGAAAAGTACAGGTGCCGGTGTACTTTATGTACGACCATTGTACGACATTGCCAAAATGTCGACACGTGTCGAATCAGGATTAGTTCCTGTAATCTTTGGAATTCCCGTGGTCCAATGTTATCACGCCACGTGTCATCTGACGTGGCAAAGACCGAAAAACGCCAAAAGTACATTTCCGTGATCGCGGCGCCTATCGCGGTCGTCCGATCAAAACCGGCTATAATCCTAGCCGCTGAAATTCGACTCGCGGTATTTGTTTCGCTATCGAAACAAATGCGCGGTATCCGTTCTGTCCACATACCGTACTTCGTACTAAATCAAACTGTATCTATGTACTAAGTATCTATTAGACGTTAAACGGATTAATCTCCATATAAAGATTTATTTATTTATCAAACCCCATATATCGTAATATCTGTCCTAGACTTAACGGCTAGAGCTACCCGTTATTGCAGATTTGACGGACGGCAGGTACCAGGTTCACTTCCTCGGTCCGTCAAGTAACTTTTGGTAAGTCTACCTTATTCACCCCCTATCTTCTCTAGAGAGCCTAGGCAGCCATGGCTCTAGCTCCCTATCCAGCCTTCAGTGACTACAACAAGTGTGGGGGCTTGGATAGGGGAGTTAGAGGCAGACTGCCTCAGCTCTTTTTCTATCCTAATACAGACCTAGAAAATATTTCAAATATCAACACTCCCCTTATTTTCTAGTCTATTTTCTTTCAACTTCCACAAACAAGTTAACAAACACCCCTCCCCCTTCTTTTTTTTCTTTTCTTTTTCCTTTTTCCTTTTCGTTTCATAAAACTTAAGTATTTAACACAGTGCATTAAATGAACTGAAATGATAATTGCATCACACATTTTATTTAATATCCCATTTTTCATAAATCCGAGCAAAGATTTTATCCACTTCATCACTCTTTCATCCACACACAAACCGATTTCCCTCTTGTGATCCAAACAGCCAGCCCCATTTCCAAACTGCAACATACACCTACAGGCACATCTTCACAAGTGACGTCATACCAAGTAGTGATGTCAAATCCATCCACCCCGAAATATTCCCAAAAAACACTAGTCCCCACTAAGTTCCTCATAAGATCTACATCTTCCGTACTCATATTTTTATCCATGATAATTACCCCATTTTTTGAACTTCCCTCACTCTCTCCCATGGAATTCTTTCCACTATCACTTTCTATTTTAATTCCCAATAAATATTTTTTCTCCCCTAAACCTTTAGTCAAATATTTCTCTTCTCCCCTATCCTTTAAAACCCCCTCTAGAATTAATTCTCCCCTCTCCTCGGAATCCGTTGAAGTCTCCCTTTCCGACCAGTTTTCTGTTTCCAAAATATCTATGAAACTATCCTCAATATTTTGAACTCCCTCAAGTATCTCCTCTCTCTTTACTTCCCTTATACCTCCAAAAGCACACTGTTGCTTTAGTGGAATTTCTGTGTGCTTTTCTCTCTTCCCCATTCTACTAATCCGGAGAAGCTCTACAATATCTTCATCCTCTCTCTCCTCTTCCCCTTCTTCCTCCTCATCCACATTCCAACTTCTAAGTTTTTCCAAACAAGGGCATTCCTCCATATAATGACCCGGTTCCCTACAAAAGAAGCAAACCCCCTTTTTCAAAGCTCCACTTTCTTTTCCTCTCCCTCTCTTTCCACCAAAGTTCCGATAAGGTTTACCTTTGTCTTTCTTTCTCTCATCACGCTTCCGCTCGTCACCGCCGTTCCTCTCATTACGCTTTCGCCAATCACCACCAGCTGAAAATGCATTGACCCTGTCCTTTCCCCTACGAAGCTCCAAAGTGCTTTCCTTCACAAGAATTATCCCCATGGTAACGCTCCAAGTCCATGAGGAGCCATCCATTGCCTGCATACGACAAATGATGTTTTCGTACTCATCTGGGAGTTTCATAAGTAGTGTATTAATCTTACTCTCCTCAGATTCTACATATCCCGCACTAGTAAGCTCAACGTATAACGCAGCAATATCATTGCAAAACTCTATCATGCTACCGCCTTTATAAACGTAGGCATCTATTTCCTGTTTTACTAATTGCTGCCTCTGAATAGTCTCACTCTTATAAATCTGAATTAGTGCTTCCCATATCTTTGAAGCTTTGGTTAGACTTAAAAGAGTGATAGCTATCGACTTAGACACATATCTAAGTATGAGATGTTTTGCTATAGTGTTTTTGTATTCCCATATTTTTGTGTCATTTTCTTCAGTTTTAATCCCTACATGTGGTACCATAGTTGAGAGCCTAGCTCCCCTCACCATAGGTGTCCCATTTTCCTTCTCCCCTATTTCTCTATCCACGGAAAGATTTTCCCCTTTACCTTCCGTTGCATCTGAGCTCCGGTTGATATTCTGGGCAGCCTCAGATGAATCTCCATAGTAAGCTCCTCCAAAGCCAGGTGGCGGACATCTCACTTGTCCCGAAACAATTCCCCATAAGTGTTTCTCAAAAAGCAATCCCGCCATTGTAAACTCCCAATAGGTGAAGTCTGTTCCATCGAACATAGGCACCCTAGATGGTGGGCCCATAACCTGAAACTCTGAGACCTCCATTGGCCCTCAGAGTATGCAGATCCAAAAGAAGCTAATCTAGATAGTGCCAACTCCAAGTTAATATAAACCCAAATGACTGACCCCTTGACAGTCACAATCCCAATATAGATTCACCCCTGTGAAATAACACTTTCTGTGTGCTCAGTTCCACCACAGAATGCAAAGTTAGAATATAAGATTTGGACACATTCTCCCACTTTGACTTTCCCTTATAAATGCAGCCACCCTGGCAGACAAAAACTCTGACCGACTACACCCCTGTGTAGCCTGGACTCCCCTGAGTCTGCAGCAAAAAGAATCACTGAAAATGGTCAATTAAATTAATAGTTATGGCTGGCCAAAGTTTGCCATTTATACAGAGTGCTCTCTGGGAGAGGTAGCTGCCTACCCAAAAATTTCTAAGTCCTATTCCCTCTCTAAAACTCTATCTACTGAAGTACGGCACCAATCAAATTACTGTGTCGTACAGAAAAGTACAGGTGCCGGTGTACTTTATGTACGACCATTGTACGACATTGCCAAAATGTCGACACGTGTCGAATCAGGATTAGTTCCTGTAATCTTTGGAATTCCCGTGGTCCAATGTTATCACGCCACGTGTCATCTGACGTGGCAAAGACCGAAAAACGCCAAAAGTACATTTCCGTGATCGCGGCGCCTATCGCGGTCGTCCGATCAAAACCGGCTATAATCCTAGCCGCTGAAATTCGACTCGCGGTATTTGTTTCGCTATCGAAACAAATGCGCGGTATCCGTTCTGTCCACATACCGTACTTCGTACTAAATCAAACTGTATCTATGTACTAAGTATCTATTAGACGTTAAACGGATTAATCTCCATATAAAGATTTATTTATTTATCAAACCCCATATATCGTAATATCTGTCCTAGACTTAACGGCTAGAGCTACCCGTTATTGCAGATTTGACGGACGGCAGGTACCAGGTTCACTTCCTGGGCCCGTCAAGTAACTTTTAGTAAGTCTACCTTATTCACCCCCTATCTTCTCTAGAGAGCCTAGGCAGCCATGGCTCTAGCTCCCTATCCAGCCTTCAGTGACTACAACAAGTGTGGGGGCTTGGATAGGGGAGTTAGAGGCAGACTGCCTTAGCTCTTTTTCTATCCTAATACAGACCTAGAAAATATTTCAAATATCAACATCCACTTAATGGCGTTGCCGTACATGGGCCGTACAGAAAGTACATCGGCCATAGTACTTTTCTGTACTCTACAGCGATCCGATTGGTTCGTACTTCAATAGATAGGGTTTGTGAGAGGGATTTAGGACTTAGAGAATTTTGGTAGATAGGAACCTCTCTCTCTTTGAGAATTTGTATAAACTTGGCATCTTTGCCGACTCATAACTAATCGGCTGGTAGGCCGTTTTCAGTGATTCTTTTTGCTACGGACTTAGGGGAGTCCACGCTGCATAGGGATGCATTCAAATTGTCAGTTTGCCTTCTTGGGCAGCAGTGGTCGTGGCTTAAAGTGGGTTAGTTAAATACTATCTAGAGGCTTCCTGTATTCTGTAGTCCAATGGAGGACACAGAATTGCATGTCTTGTCCTGTTTTGTACCATTTACATATTATTGACTATCACTCTATTCTATCCACTTTCTCTACCTCGTTCATTCTGTCCCATATACTTTCCCAAGTACTCCCTATCATTCTTTTCTTCCCATTCTCTCCCTCTCCTTTTTCTTATATTCCGTACCCTTTCCCTAATATTCTATGTCCCTTTATTCTTCCCATGCTCTCCCTCTCTCTCTTATTCTGTTTCATATCCTATCCCTATTAATCTCTCCCCTCTCTTCTTTGCACTCTCTCTCTCTTTTTTTCTCTCGTTCTGTCCCGTACCCTTTTTTTATTCTTCTCTCTCACTCTCGTCTCTTACTCCCTCTTTCCCCTTTACCCCCTATTTTCTAAATCAAGTATCCCATGTTGTTCTTTTTTCATGTGTTTATCCTTTGTGTACGATATTATAATCGACATTCAAATTCTTCATTCGGTGAAACCCATTCGACACTCGATCTATTTATCCGCACCCCACGGCAACATATGAACTCTGAGAAGAATTTAGGTTTATCTACGAGGTGTTGGTCGGAAGACATCGTTTGGAGCAACTCGTGGAGAACGTTGCAAAGAGCTATCTTCGCCGTGACGGATCGTGACCACTTAGATATTGTGTGTAGTATTACCAAGGTTGTTTTTTTTTTGCGAAGGGGGTTTCTATTCTATAGACGCAAACCTTAAAAATAGTGTAAGACACACGGCTTTGTATGATATTGTTGATTAAATGGTTTCGACACATCCTTTGTGGAGTATAACGTTGTAAAGGATATCACTGTGAAATATAGAGTATGGTTTCGCGATTTGCATCGGAGTACTTTTGGTTCATTCAATGTACGGCGGTTATGTACCTGCCGGTACATAGAGTATTTACGCATAGTGGTTCAGTTTGGGTTTTGTCTGTTTTGTATTGTCATGTACGGCATGTATGTTATTTAGTGCGTTGTCTGTATTATGTTCGTTTTAGTGCGCGCCATTCTATTTCGGCGTTATAATGTTTTGTTAGGCGCACGTCCGCCTGTGGACTTTGACGCCCTTCTATTTGTGTTTAGTTGTCTTCAGTTGGTGGTGTTAGTGGTTGTTAGTTGTCGGTGTTAGGAAAGTATTTTAGTGAGTGTTTTCCATCAGTTTTGTATGCAGTCTGGGGAGATGCATCATGCAGTCTTTAGGAAGAGATGCATCATGTGTCTGCAGGGAGACACATTAAGAAGTGAGAGAGGGAGAGGTTGTATTGAAAAGCTAAGGCTTAACATATTGATATTTGGCCTTTATGATTTCTGTGAGCTGTGAGTGTTTTATGTGTAAGAATGTTTATTCAAAGCTTCCATTGTGATATTGATATTTATTTGTGAGCATCTATCGGAGCACTTGATCGATTTTTAACACGTGTAACTTTATAGAGTACACATGCACCCTATTACATGTTCAAAGGGAAACATAACGGTAATACCAGACTTGTAAACGAAATAAACCTTGATTAGAGTTAAATTTGACTCTAAAATGGGGTGTGATACACAAAATGACAACAAATTAGAGTCATAATGTGTACGTATTAGAGTAAAGTTACACAATTTAGATTGGAAAAATACGCGGCGTCTTGAAACCCGAAAAGATAACAAAATAGCGGCGAGTGCGGAAAGAACACAAAAAACAGATTCTTGTTCTGACCAATCCCATCCACGTCTTGGTCAACCGGGGGGTGACGTGCGAAAATCGCGGATCTATTTTCACTAAAAAATTCCATTTTTTGAAGAAGATGCGTCAAACCGCCGCCACTGGTGATGAAACGACATCGAGTACGCCATGGATTATTACGGATTTTATAATAGTATTAGGGTTGTCGATAACATGGCTATTCTATGTCCCCTTCTTCTTCCCATGCTCTCCCTCTCTCTCTTATTCTGTTCCATACCCTATCCCTATTAATCTCTCCCCTCTCTTCTTTCCACTCTCTCTCTCTTTCTTTCTCTCATTCTGTCCTGTACCTTTTCTCTATTCTTCACTCTCACTCTCGTCTCCCACTCTCTCTTTCCCCTTTACCCCATATTTTCTAACTCAAGTATCCCCTGTTGTTGCTTTTTCCTGTGTTTATCCTTTTTGTACGATATTATAATCGACATTCAAATTCTTCATTCGGTGAAACCCATTCGACACTCGATGTATTTATCCGCACCCCACGGCAACATATGAACTCTGAGAAGAATTTAGGTTTATCTACGAGGTGTTGGTCGGAAGACATCGTTTGGAGCAACTCGTGGAGAACGTTGCAAAGAGCTATCTTCGCCGTGACGGATCGTTACCACTTAGATATTGTGTGTAGTATTACCAAGGTTGTTTTTTTTTTGCGAAGGGGGTTTCTATTCTATAGACGCAAACCTTAAAAATAGTGTAAGACATACGGCTTTGTATCATATTGTTGATTAAATGGTTTCGACACATCCTTTGTGGAGTATAACGTTGTAAAGGATATCACTGTGAAATATAAAATTGTTTTATCTTAGCTTCCATTGTTGTTATAATTGACTTTATTACTGTGAATTTACACTGTTTCTTTTATTCATTTTGTCTTTTTTCATTTTGATTCATGTGTATCCTGATGACTTTTTCGTATTGAATTGTATTTAATGTGATCGACATGTTCTCTTTTGTGTATCATCCTTACATGCCGACATTATGACTTCATGTATCATACTGCTCACGCTTACCTTGATCGTACTGTACTTATATTACATGGAATAATATGGTTTTTTATTCATTGCATTTGATTGTTTTCTTCTCGGTCAAAATGTGAAAATGATGCACAATAAAAGCGGGCGTCTTTCTTGATAGTCATAATCTTATCCATATACTGTTAAAACTCGCTCTTCATGGACCAGCGACGAACCAATGTCGGCGTTGTAAGTCCATGCGATGATGAATGGTCGTCGTTTCATTGGCAGCAAATCAATAGGGCAGACTCTGTTTTGTCGGAGATAACGACGAAATGGATGATTGTTTCGGATTTTAGTCCAGCAACAAGGCAGTCTCGCCGCTGATAAGGAAAAAAATATATCATGAAAGTGCCCGTTCATAAAGTGACAACAATTAAAATTCTTCGATGGATGACTAATCGACGACGAAGCGTACTCGTCGTTGATTATTTTATGATATACAAAGCATAAAAGTCCATACATCCTGTGTACAGACACACTCCATTTCTTGTATATCACTTTAATAACATATTACGATAAACAAACAATAAAATTTAAATGAAACTGATTCGCCATTATGAACAACATGTAAATTTTTTAAAAAACATCATTGTATTATCCCAAAGAAAATGGTACACACATAAAATCTTGTTTGTCCTACGAAGTGAATAGCTACTAAACTTCAATAATTGCCTACATTAGGCTGCCATGATTATCACTTCTATTCCTACTCGATAGTTCAACAACCATTCCCAAACTACGATTTAAAAAAAAACACAATGTATTTATATAAAATCTTTAAACCTCGCTGTCGCTCATCGCCCCATCGGTGAAAATACTGTCTTGCTGACTGTCAGCATCTTCAATATTTCAAAGGAATTCTCTTGCCCTTGGGCAAGGGGGTTGTAATACCTCGTCTTTGAAGTGGTTGCGGTGTTTGGCGATTATTGCTTGCAATTGCTATGTGAGCTTGTCTTTTTCCCACAGTCCGTTGCGCAAAGACAAACCACATTGAATCATGGCTTTTTGCGCATAACTCATTCTATTTTTGTCCCTCATCGCATTAACCTCTCCGATGGAGTCCCTGCTAATTTCAGAAAAAATGCCTTACCGGATCCAACCAATTGTTCGGGCCACCCACGGCTCGAAGGTTTAGCCCATTCTCCAGTTTCAATACCTTTAGCTTTCGAGCTGTCCCATATGCAAGTCCAAACGTCCTTGATTTTAGAAATGACGAACGAGTCGGCCGGTTGAACAGGATGTGTTGCATTAGGGGGGAAGAAGGGGAGAATTGTGTTCTGAAATTATGTAGGCTCAATTGCCACACAGAATTCGCAGATCCAAAGAAGCTTTTCTAGATAGTACCAACTCCAAGTTGATACAAACCCAAATGAATGACACTTTGACACTAAAAACCGCAATACAACTTCACCCTTGTGAAGAGAAGACCTTCTGTGTGCTTAGTTCCACCACAGAATGCAAAGCTTGAACATGTGTTTTGGACAATATTCCCAACTTTGACTTTCCCACTGAATAAGTGCCACCCTGGCACGCAAAAACTATGACCGACTACACCCTTTGTGTAGCTTGGACTCCCCTGAGGCCGCAGCAAAAACAATCACTGAATTTGCTCCCCTGAGCATTAAGTTATGGCTGGTCAAAGATGACATTTGTAGTTACAAGCTCTCTTAGAGAGAGGTACCTAAATATCACTAAGTCTTGGTCTACCTACTCACGACTACCTACTACTAAACCCTAGTCTAATAGGAAGACTATATAGTTTAAGAAGGTACAATGGGAGATGTACTTATTGTACGACCATTGTACGATATTGTCTAAAAGGTGACACTTGTCAAATCGGGAGCCATGGTTCCTCCTCCCATCTTCTCCGGTATCAAATAATGTGACGCCACGTGGCACCCCATGACGCTATCTCCGGATGCCACCAAAAGCTCACTTCGCGTGGCGGCTAGAATGCCGACCGTCGGATCAAAACATATTTTACACGGTTCAGATTCGCGTAGATGCATGAATTGTTCCTCTTCGTTAGTCTGGTGTTAATTAGTTGTCACGTTAATGTTTATATATCATTAAAGCCTGTCACGTGTATCGTTTCGATAACGCCTTAGTGGGTAAGGCGTATCACTACAGAAATCTCCATAGACCTAAGTTCAAAACCGAACGAGAGTAGCTTTTACTTATTTGTCATTTTGTCTGGGAATTTTATATTTAAACACTTTTAAATACCTATTGTACCCAACATATCTTAACGTTGATTTATTCTATAGGGTAAAGCTAACGGCTATTAACTACTTCAACGGCTGAAAGGTACCAGGATCAAATCCTGGTTCCGACAGTCCATTTTTTGTACAAACTAAGTATTAGCCTATTCTTTGTCTCCTTGGACATTATAGACAGCCATAGCTCTAGCTCTCTCTCCGGTCTTCAGTGACTGCAACAAGTATGGGGACTAGAGAGTTTGAGCGAGAAGCAGGCAGCCTTTGCTTTACTTACTCTATTTATTTTTCCAATACAGATCTAGAAAATACATCAATTTCAACACTCCCCTTATTTTCTAGTCTACTTTCTTTTCAACTCCCACTAAAACATTTTTTTTTCTTTCTTTTCCTCTTTCTTTTCTCCTCATAAAACTTTAAGTGAATACCCTCGTATTTAAAGAAGTGTATTAGATGATTTGAAATAATAATTACATCACACATTTTATTTTGCATGCCATTTTTCATAAATTCGAGCTTTTGAAGCAAGGATTTTATCCACCTCATCCATTTTTCATCCGAGCAAAATCCGAATTCCCGCTTGCAATTCAAACAACCTGCCCTATCCCCCATCTACAACACATACCCAGATGCTAACATTTTTACAAACACATCTTTATAAGCGACATCACACCAAGTAGTGAAGTCAAATCCACCCTCCCCCATTTTTTCCCAAAAACCAAGTGTTTCCACTAACTTCCTCATAAGATCTAAGTCTTCCATACTCTTAATTTTATCCATAATACTCAACCTATTTTCTGAACTTTCCTCACTCTCTCCCATGGAATTCTTTCCACTATCACTTTATAAATTTATTCCCAATTTGGTTAAATTTTTGATGCGATTATAGAAGACGACCGTCATGTGCATACAACAATTGTTTTTGCCCGTCCAACTAGAAGTAAAATGTAAGGACCACATGGAAACGTTTGGCGCAAGCCAGTTCCAGTAGCAAATAAACGAACAAATGCTCGCGTGAGCGCAACATTGTATGCATTTAAAAAAAAAAAAAACATTTGTTAACTTCTCCGATGAAAAGGTTTCCTATGATTATGCAAGAATTAGAGCGCAGGCACCCACCTTTTTTTACAATAAGGTGAGAATCAGACCTTTTCTTACAATTAGGTAAGAGAAAGAATATAGACAAGCACCTTTTATTGCGATTAGGTAAATATTGAAGCACATGTAGGCAATTTCTTCTACAATAAGGCAACATTTGGACCTGTTAGTGTAATTAGATAATAATTGGAACAGTGTCATACACATTTTCATATAAAATGACTAAAAGTAGAACACAGTCACGTCTTTAGAATCAGGTTGTCATTGGAGCACATGCATCTTCCATTTTTTGCAATAAGGGAACAATGGCGTATAGGGAGGCACCTTTTCCACAATTAGGCTAGAATTGGAGTTAAAAATTGGGATTCAGCTAAGGTTGCAAGTCATGGTGAAAGTAGAGTTAAGGTTGGGTTTTTTTGTTGAAATTAGGGCTATGGTGAAGGTTAAAGTTTTCGGTTATGGTGAGGAGCTTCTTGGCAAAGTTAGGGTTAAAGCTTGGGTTGGAGTCATAAGGACGTGAAAATTTCGGAGGTTTGGTAATTGTGTAGTGTTAGGCTACATTTACGACTAAAGCTAGCTTTACCATGAGGGTTAAGAGTTATAATTGTGGTTTTAGTTGGAGATAGTTATAGTTACAAATTTTGCCATGCCAAACGCTAGTGTGAAAGAAACAAGTATCTTCTGTCACTAGAGAGATGAAACCTGAAAAACCAACCAACTTTTGGACAAAATTGGTGTTCTATTTTTAAAAAGTTGAATTTGCAAAAAGTATCTATGAATTTTACTAAATTTATTACTTACTCCTAATAGGTTGAGTAAAGATCTAGTCAATTCCTGCATTTTTATTACAAGAAAAATCCTCTCGCTTAAACTAAATTATTATTCTCTTTCATTCACCTCTTTGTTAGCATCTACTTTTTGAAACAACGATGTCTCCTTTTGGTGACAGTTTTAACAACAGGTTATTTTATTCGTAAAAGTGTTTTGGTGAAAACCAAACATGATTTACAGTGGATAAGCATTGTTGGTTGTGCTTTCAAAACATGTTGACTAGTGATAATATCTCTTAAAAGCGTTATAAATTTAAGAAATAAATAGAGTTTCAATACCGTTTAGAATCTGAAGAAATTAGTGAATTATGCAAATGTTAGTGTCGATTAACGAAATTAACAAACAATTTTTCAAATTGTAATCCACACTATTTATGGTATAGGTAACCAGTTTTTCTGGTAAATATTGATAGAAATTCACCTAATTTATAGTGAACACCTAAATAGAAAACCACACTACCTATCGTAAATACTATAATTTAAAATGTCGTAAACTAGTCAATGTCGTAACCAAAATCTTAGCAAATGTGGTTGCAAATGCACACCAGGAATAGTAAATACTTGTGAAAAAAAATTATGCAATCATGGTAAATGTTGTAACTAGGAACGTTGTACCACTATTTATGGTAAAATGCCAAAACCTGCTTATTTTTGGCAATGACATTAAAATTCCGCACTTATTTGTTATTTGTTTGAAGTCTTAAATATTTCAGAAAATATTATGGACGATGTTGTCCTAAGAGTCATGTAAAATCCACAAACATCATATAAAACATTTTACTCAAATTTTTTTTTTGCTTGATGAAATTAAAGTTCAACGAGATCTGTACTACTATTGAATTAGAACAAATGAAGACTAATATAGCAAACAAATAAAACATTTGAAGCATCTAAGTTGATGACAATACACACAATTGTACAAAGAAAATATGTTAACTAATTGAATTCAAAATAGAGCTGGTGAACCCAGAGAAAACCAATTAATATTATTCAAAAGATGCGCTTCCGAAAAAAGGGAGAAACGAAAAAAAAAAAAAAAAAGGAAACAATGGGAGAAGAAAATACAAAAAGGCCAGACGGAAATTTTATAAATTTCATCTTTTTATGTTTCCTGCAATGAAGTAGATCACAACATTCAACAACTTTGTGAGTGTCTGTTAAATCAAAAGATGTGAAAGTTTCAAAAGATGCGAATATATTCCAAACCTAATTGATCTATTATAGACAACCTCAGTCGTATTATTGTTGAGAACGTTCGCCTTCTTTGAATCATAGTTCAAAAGTAGGTGAAAGTAGGGCCATACAATATGCATATCGTATGTAAAACATACAATATGACCTTAAGACCCATATTCTATTGGTCGCAAAATGAAAAAAAAATAGTAACAGGCTTGAGTTGCATATCGATCGATAGAGAATTAAACGTTATGTCTAAATTTTGAAAAACATTCGGACAATTTTTGTTTTCTGTGAGTTTTGAGGTATTTTTTATTTAAACCGTCAGATTTGGACGATCGGACGGTCGCTGATCAAAGTAGCGATCTAAGAAGATCACATGAAAAGCCCATAACACAACTTACGATAGGACTATCTGTCATATTAGCGTCTGCAATTTTGAAGGCCACACTAAATAAAGCCTCAAATTGACCAACCAGGCAGTATGGGACGATAAAAAAAAAATATTCCACACTGCCAAAAATATTACCAAAACCTACCCGTTGGTGGCTGCAAAAACACTTTGGCGGTTTAGCCCTTTCCGAAAAAACTATAAACTCTCCGTACTCTCTCTCATTGCACTCTCTCGTTTTTTTTTTTTCCGGGCTTTCTTTCTCGCGGAATGTCATCCTACGCCGTGTCAGTTCGCTAAAAAATTTCGTCCGGCGGCGTGCGCTGTTCTATGCTCATACGTCATATTCGTACGTTCGTACAAGAGTGTGCACAACGCACACACATACAGTATGCCTACTCTACGCGAGTTTTGTGCCAAGTTTTGTGCGCCTACCAAAGGCCTACCATAAGAACGCCTACTTTTGAACCATAGTTGTTCAAATCGCGCGATTTTTTCCTTTTTTGCGATTGAAACGTATAATTCGTGACTTTTGAAAAAATCGTAAAAAAACGTGTACTGTAAACTGAAACTGGAATTTTACGGAAACCTGTAAACTAATTACTGTAACTGTACATTTTTTTACGGATATGTACGGAATAAAACGGGAATATGCGTCGCACTTATTGGTACTTTCTGTTCAGTGAACTGAACAGAAATACCACGGAAGTTGTACGTTATATAATCGAAAATGTACGGACATTTTCGAAAAGAGACGTTGAACGTCACAATAATTTCGCGCGTTCAGTTTGAAATTTGTACGGGCGTCTTCTTCAATTTTTTTTGAAAGAAGACGCCATGGAACAGAGACGAAATTGCTAAAATTGCTATCTTCGTAGCATTCGAACCCGCGAGCATCAACTTCAATATACAATCTATGGTGAACGACAGGGCTACCATTTGGTAAAGTCATTCTAATACCTTAAAGATTGTGATAAAACTTTATGAAGTTTATTTTTTTACCGCTCATTAAACGGGAAAAACTTGCAAACTGCGTTATATGTAATAGTTTTTTGTTTTTTATGTACGGAATAGTACGGAAGGAAATTCATTAACGATTTTTTGCGATTTGAACAAAAGGTTCAATGCGTTTGTTACGTATAATTCGTCACGTACGGTACGTTCGCACTAAACGCCTTGAACAACTATGTTTTGAACTATACTTTGAATATAGACGACGTCAAGTTCGCACTTTATTTGACAATATTTGAAAGGTGAACCAAACAATAGCGCGATGTCAACCCATCTATCAAAATGGATGTTGCTAAATCCACACCTGTAACGTTCACACTGCAAATAATGTTTAATGTTTGTTTGTGACGTGCGGACGCATCCCCGCGTGGAGAATAAACTGAAGTGTGAGGGTGTGGCTCCATCACGCAAAAAGTGAGGTTGTTTACTGCAAAATGTACTTTTTCGTACAAAGCCGTACTCTTCTTTTCTACCAAATTACTGAAATTAGGGTATATATTGCGTACGTCTAATAGTGTTACTTACAGCGATGCACGGTGTACTGTTTCACATTTCAAACGTTCAGGTGTATTTGTTATTTTTGTCTCAATCCCGAAGGTCAATGTTAGATTGTTAGCAGACGAATCATCTGACGTGGCCTATACAAGTGTGAAATTCTAAGGTACGGAGAATAATTATCTGACGTGGTCCGTACAAGTACCATTTTGCCATACGTGGTTCTCTAAAAGTACAATTTTGCCATGCTGTACTGTACTTTTCTTGACTACAGCAAGCAGCCCAAATGAATTCATGAACTTTCCTCTTTAATCTGCTCTTTGGTGTTCTTGCTATCCTTCTACTGTGGCACATCTTTCTTTTATCTGTCTTCACGAATCACTGCAATATGATTGCAACACCAGCAACAACAATAAACAATTACATATTTCGTTGCTTGGAGATTTAGATGGACTTCTTTCGTTCCTACTACATGATAATAACAACGGTAACAATGATTTGCTGCAAGCATTATTCAATGATGTTCATTTATTAATGGAGTAGACGGACCTTGCTCATTATATGATGTGATATACCATCAGCAATAAAAAGTAAGATAAAGACAATAATCTGCTGCAAGAGTATTCGTATGAAGAATTATATTTTCTGATGAAGTAGATGAAGTCATACGCGGTTCCGTGAAAATGTATGTGCCTCTGGTCCGGTTTGTAGGCCTCGCCATAAGACAGCTTGGCAAGCCTTTGGCTGACGTAGTGAAGCGCCAAGCATCCAAGGATCCACACTTCAGGAACTCCATTATCGGATTGGCTCAGGTATATCTTCTTCTCCTCCTCAAAGACTATTTTGAGCGGTAATGCACTGATAGTTTTCTACTGACCAGAGCTGGAAGGTGGTCCGACAGGTTAGTTTTTTTTTTTTCAAATAGAGGAACTAAAGTTTCTTCACCTGAGCAGCCAAAGGGAGATCAAATTTTGCTTTTATGATTAGAAAGAGGTGAATGTAAACCGAAGCCAAATAAGGCGGAAATGGAGCTATTTTTGTCTGTGGAACTGTTAGCAATAATGTGGAAGTGAATGTATGCCTGTAGCTGCATGGCAGTAAATAGGAGAAGCTGCCTGAAACATAACCAAATGTTGCATGAAGTAAAAGTCAACTTGATAGAAGGATTTATCCAACGACTTAAATGCTGGAAAACTGAGTGTATTTTTTCGCCATGTGGATTGAAAGTCAGACATTTTGTCTATTCTGATGTTATCTCTGATCTTCTATGGTCTTATTTTTTGGTCAGAATTTCCAGGTGATAAACACAAGAATGCATCGTCAATTGCATTGGCATCATGGGGAGGAGAAGATAGAGCCACTCCGTGGAGACCATGCTGTACAAGTGGCAGCTGATCTTATCGGTGAAAGCGTCGTCTTTTTTGTAAGTGCACTGGTGTGCTTGTTTTCAATGTATGAACGGTGTTTTGTTTGTTTATTTTCTCAAGCTTTTCTGAGATGCCATTGGCTCTCTCTCTTGGCTTGGCTATCTCAAGTCTGATGATATCCTGCTACAGATTCTTCTTTTTAGACTTATCTTTAATTCTTTCTGATGCTTTAATGCTTTACTGCTTTATTGCTTTGGTCTCTCTCTCTCGTGCTCCCGCTCTCCACTGCAGGAGGTTCCGCTGACTCTACATTGGTTTGGAAAGTGTTCAAAACTTTTCTGTTGGCCTTGTTTTTCTCTCTCTCTCCCTTCTTTCGCTCTCTCTACCTATCGTTCCGTCTCCCTGCCTTTCTTTTTCTGTCTCTATCTTTCTTTTACATTCTCTGCCTTTCTTTGCCTCTCTCTACTTTTCTTTTTCTCTGTCTACGTTTCCCACTCTCTACCTTTCTTTCGTTTTATCTGCCTTTCGTTCCCTGTCTCTACTTTATTTTTCCTCTCTCTACCTTTCTTTCCTCTCCCTACTTTTCCCTCTCTCTACCATTCTTTCCCTCACTCTACCTTTCTTTCCCTCTCCCTACCTTTCTTTTCCTTTGTTTCCCTCTCTCACTACCTTTCTTTTCCTTTCTCTCTCTTTCTAAACAAAAACAAAGTAATAAAAAATAAAGGTAAAAATAAAGGAAAGGAAAAAGTAGAAACCATGTTTTAGATGTCCCTCCTTTTACGAAACATGCTTGTGGCTATTGCTGACGGCTGTGCCTTGCCAGTGCTGACGTCATGGTGGTATTAGACTGTTTTTGTCTTTCTAACTATTTTAGGGTTTTAAAAGCCCCGCTTATTTTTTACATTTTCGTTTCTTCCGACTGTTTCTGTGTTTTGTGCGTTTAATGTTTTTTCCGTGTCGTTGCCGTTGTTGGTGTTGTTGTTTTTTTTTTTTGCGGGTGTTTCTGTGGTCTATTGCTGTCGTTATTTTTTTGTATCGACCTATATGGCCCCTGTGGGCCGGTGAGCCTGTCATGCAGTGGGCCTGTGCGCGCGTATGACTTGTAGATGCACATTTACACACACACGCACACGCACACGCACATACCTGGGGTGCGGGGCTGGGCGTGGGCTTGGGCAGGTGCAGGGCGTGTGGGCCGTGCGCGCGGCGGGGCTGGCGGGGCTGTGCGAGGAGGCGAGGGCGCTGGCGGGGGGATTCGAGGACTTCACAATAGCGCAAGTCGAAAGAGTGGGGAAGGGAACTGGGGGGTGGGCTCATGCTGCTGGGGGGGGGGGGGGGGGGGGTGGGGTTTTGGGATTTTTTTTGGGGGTTTTGGTTTTTTTGTGGGGTTGATTGGTGTTTGGTTTTTTGTTTTTTTTGGGGGGGAGGGAGAGCAGTCTCTAAACTCGGCGGCAGTCATGTTGGCCA
>JBBHKE010003410.1:53821-117013 GCA_037447655.1 Zygnema cylindricum
TGGAGTTGATGTTAGCAGTTGGTTCGCCGAGCCGTATACCCTCACCGACGGGCACTGCGTCGATTTTCTTTTCTCGCACTAATACGGGTAGCGCTACGATACCTACCGAAGTAAGGCTACCGCCAGCTCTATAAACCAACAAACCCACACCGAAACCTGCTCGAAAAGGCATGAACACCAGCCGCGAGCAAGCTCTCCGCTCCTGGACCCTCGGGAGGACAAAGTCAGGAATGAAGAGTCGCGATGGGCATAATCACGCTCTTTCCTTTTAGCTGCGTCACGGGCAGCCACTCCCATATGCCGAGCCGCTTGGTTGACGATTGTAGTTGAGGTAGGGTTCGTTAAAACAATGTCACCAAATGTACGACGGGCACCATCAAGTAATACAAGGTCGATCCGGCGCGAAGGAGTGTAGTGTACGAAATGTGCTAGCCCGTTCTAGTACTGGTCGTTATTTCGTACAACCGTACAGAAAAAATGTAGCGTCGAGACGGGAAAGTGAGTAGCGTTGAAGGGGAAAACGCAGTCAGATTTGATTCCTAATAATAAAAACGGGGGGAAATCACGCGAACCTGATCTCGCATGTTCAAACGTCGACTATGTGAACATAGCCTATAAGGGCTACACTATAGGAATGTGTATCCAAAATAACGTTCAATGTATAAATTAACGTTAATGTTGGCGGTTAGGCCCTTGAACCCAAAATAGAGTTAATAGCAACTATTAGTTTCTTTACAGTAATATTTTTTTTTACACCATAACGATTCACGGTGTAGTCCTTGGGTTCCATGAAACATAAATGCTTCTTTACATAACATTGTGAAATGGGGACGGGAACAAAATTTTGTCTAAGTTGCCCATTTCTCAGTCGCATCGGCCATAGGTCCAATGAGATGCGATACGCGTGACAAATTCATGTTTTAGGTACATAAAACAGAGGTCGCAAAAGTCAAAATTTCAAATACCTGAATCAGATATTTTTTTTTTTCAAACTCTGAACACCCGAAATCCGGTCGGGTTATTGCACACTACTAAATTGTTACCCGGTACCCGATACGCGTTTACAAAAAAAAAAAGTAAACTGAAACTCGATATCTCGCGACTACCCGTACTCGCCCGTACTCGAATAAGTACAAAATTAGTGGTACATCTCCTATTCTCCATTATACCTTCCATGATAGCAAGGAAACAAAGTGCAATAATGTTGGATAGTATGGACACTACACCTTGAATCGCTATTAGCATTATTAACGCTAATCCGGCGCCTCCAAATTTTGACCCGAAAATCTTAAATAGAATTAATAACAATAATTGTTTTTTTACGTTAATTAAGGTACTGGTTTATTAGCGTTAACAACTCTAATTTATGGTCATCTTGAATAGAGTGGTGTACGGAACGTGTTAGTCCGTACAAGATGGTACTTTGTTAAGTAAAAAAAGTACGAAACATGGATTAAAATAATCACGAACGCACGTAAAACTCCGCTCAGAATAAAAGGCAAAATGAGATCGTACCTAATTTCGTGTAAAGATATTGATCGCGTATTAATTATACGGGAGAAAACCCAAATTAGAGTGATGAATCAATTAGAGTGAAAGGACGCGACGGTGTACGACTTGCCAGATTTTGTACTCGTACCTATTTTAGTGTAAAGATCTTGATCACAGATTCATTATAGGCGAACTGTACCCAAATTGGAGTTATGAATAAATTAGAGTAAAAGTTTTTTTTCAGAAACGCGGAAAATCCAAATTAGAACACTAATTATTTTTCAACACTAATTATTTTTCAACACTAATTATTTCTTAACGCTAATAGAGATTCACGGTGTACTGTACAATACATTACTGTACCCCGTATTGTACTGCAGTGGAACGTACCTACGAAACCTTGAGATTTTTTCGTTTTTTGCTTACCCGGTCGTACCCGAATTTGTTTTTTTTTTTTTTTTGAATCACCCAGCCGAATCTGGCCGGCCCCCAAAATTTGGCACCCGAATCCGTTCCGGATCCTACGCGGCCGGCCTGGTAGGGATCGGGTACGTATTCGGGTACCCGATTGCGACCTCTGCCGCATGCATCACAGGGCTTATCGACCGTATCGTATGAAAGCGTGTCACCAACGCCTGCACTTGGCCACGTCACAACGCGTACTTTTTGAAGAGCGACGCTTTGCACCCTACCACGTTTCCTGAGGGAAAACGAGGAATAAAACTGGGGAATTGCTAATCGCAGAGACATTTTTTGTTGCGCGCAGGTAGTTTTCAAAAAATGTACATTTGAAGTACAGCATAGTACAAGTTACGTACCTTTGAGTTCAGATTTGACGGTCAATTCGTCGAACAACTTTGACTGGCGAAATAGAGTAACGACGGTATAAAAAAGTGTCGCGCTTGCGAACGTCGACCGTCATAAAAAAAAAACAATTCACACGGCCGACGCAGGTTTACGGTAACAAAACTGCGGCAACCACATATAAATAAAATGGCTGCGCGCAGGTAGTTTCGCACTTCACGTGAGCTCCAATGTGAGACCACATACATGCATTTAGTTTAGCCGCAAAAATGGAATCTAATCGCGAACCGTTACGTTGAATTTGGCCACAAATTATAGGACGACGTCTATATGTATAAATCATAGTTGTTCAAATCGCGCGATTTTTTCTTTTTTTCCGATTGAAACGTATAATTCGTGACTTTTGAAAAAATCGTAAAAAAACGTGTACTATAAGCTAAAACTGGAAATTTACGGAAACCTGTAAACAAATTACTGTAACTGTACATTTTTTTACGGATATGTACGGAATAAAATGGGAAATATGCGTCGTACTTATTGTTACTTTCTGTTCAGTGAACTGAATAGGAATACCACGGAAGTTGTACGTTATATAATCGAAAATGTACAGACATTTTCGAAAAGAGACGTTGAACGTCACAATAATTTCGCGCGTCACAATATTCCCCCCCCCTGGAGTAATGCGCCGTTTGCGAGATAGAGAGAGAAGACAGACAGAAGGCGGCCATGTCTGTCTGTTAGATAGGCTCAGACAGACGAAATTTTATAAAAAATTTCATTCGTAGCATTCGAACCCGGGTACGTCAAGTGCGTAGCGTATCCTTAGGTGAACGACTGGACTACTAGTTGGTGAAGAAGTTCCGATATCAGCAAAGAGTGTGATAAAAATATAAAGAGTTTATTGTTTTACCGCTCATTTAACGGGAAAAACTTGCAAACAGCGTTATATGTAATAGTTTTTTGTTTTTTTATATACTGAATAGTACGGAAGGAAATTCATTAATGATTTTTTGGGATTTGATCAAAAGGTTCAATGGGTTTGTTACGTATAATTCGTCGCGTACGGTACGTTCGCACTAATCGCCGTGAACAACTATGGTATAAATTAACTCGCACGAAACGAAATAAACTTCGTACAAGATAAGAAAGCGTTCTCGCTTAAAATTATCGATGAAACTAAATGATAAAAAAGCTCGTTGTCACGCGCGACCAAATGAAGCCACACTATTTACGAATCAACATTCGTACATTGACAACGTACTTCACATTGATTCACATTCACGGAAAAAGTAAAATGCGCACATAATAATAGTCGCGGGCGACCCGGTGCTTTGCCCTTTGGTCAGTTCACTGAAGCGTCTGCTTGTGAAAAATTGAGAAACTTTTTCAAAAAAAATACCCTCATGTTTTTGTCTTTTTGCTCTTCTCGTCGTTTTTACTCTCTCCGTCGATTCTAACCGCACTACCGCGTCTTACGCGGCAAAAAACCTGACCCGAGTCACGTCCATTGGCGTAGAAATACACCGCACTACCGCGTCTTACGCGGCAAAAAACCTGACCCGAGTCACGTCCATTGGCGTAGAAATACGCGGTAGAAAACCTGACCCGACTCACGTCTATTGGGGCAGAAATCAAGAATCCGACTATCCTTTCAACATTTCTCTTTTTTCGCCCTCCTCAGTTCCATGCTTCCGACCGAAAGATCTCCACTTTATAAAATCGGCCACAACGATGCGCGAACTCGTTGGTTCGCGAACCTTCGGAGAAAGCCGACCTGCGCGGCTCGTAAGCTATGGATATTGGCGAGTTCTTTCTCAACACGAAGCCAAGAATGGTTTCCTTTCACCTCTTCGAATCTAAATAGTGTGGTTTGTTGCGCAGCCATCTTTGCCAAGATGTTTCATATTTTATTCATTTCGATGCAATGTATGTTGTGATGTGTTATTTTGTTTGTTGGGATCCGTTTATTTTGGATATGTTTGTGGTACATCAATCTACAGTTTCAGTTTTCATTACGATTACACGCACGTTTTATTTGTTTACTTTCATTTTTGTTATTTTTATAACATTTATATAAAAATCTCAAATTAATTAAACTCTTGTAAGGAATGTTGACGCAACGTGGAGCTTAGCGCTCTACCATCGGCTGAGTCTTCTTGTGCTCTCAAAATTATCTTGTTAAGAAAAAACAAATGGTTTTATAAATATATTTTATATAAAACATCGGTTGTCATTGGTTGACAATTATATAATATTATATCTAACTGTTATACTACACATATTATAGCAGGTTTAATCTAACTGTTATATTATTAGAGTTTTAACTAGTTATACATTATATATAGTCTAACTATCATAATGTGTTAATTTTTATAGTGAGAACTAACTGTTTTGTTATATATATTTTAACATTTATATCTAATTGTTATAATGTGGTAATTATTAGTGTTAACTAACTATTACATTTTAATTATCTTAACAGTTAAAATAAACTGTTATATTATACATATTATAACAGTTCAATCTAACCGTTATATTATGTTAATTATTATAAGTGTAATAAATTTTTACATTATAGTAATTATAACAGTTGAAACTAATCGTTATGTTATATATATTATGAGAATTACATCTAAACATTACATTATGTGTATTACAATTATATCTAACTATTACATTATGTTTATTATAATTGTTATAAGCATACTGTACAACTATAGCAGTAGTTGTAACAGTAGTTCATATATTATAGTTCAACTAAAATTATATACATTGTTTATAATATAACTCATACTTCAAATATATTAAACAGATAACAACGTGCATTATTGTATATATTACAAATATTACTTATGTTAAATATGTATTATAACGTTTTATAACGTGGTATACTATATCAGTTACATGTGATAGAAATATTATTCGATATGTTATATTTATTGTAATTGTCATTATATATACGACATTATGTATTTTTTGTTATTGAGGTGTAAGTGTGTTTTTTTTTGGCTTTTGGGAGTTCTACTTTTAGGTAAGCTCATTATGACACGAAAACCTCTTTTTCGATTACATATTACAAGGTGTGGGAATTGTTTGTTTCGTGCTCTTTCCTTATTATTGTTTGGTTGTGAGTTTAAATATTCTTAGGTATAAAAAGTAGTTATTAGTTATTTATTTTTCTAGAGCATTGTCTGCTCCTACTGAAAGATGGGTTGATGATGATGACGATGATGATGATGATGATGATGATGATGTAATGATGATGATAATGATGATGTAACGATGATGATGATGTAATGATGATGATGGTGATGTAGATGATGGTGATAATGATGATAATGATGACGATCATGATCATGGTGATGATGATGATGATGATGATGATGAAGATGATGATGATGATGATGATGATGATGATGTAATGATAATGATAATGATGATAATGATGATGATTATGTTGTTGATGATCATGATGATGATGATGATGATGACGATGATGATAATGACAATGACGTTGATGATGATGATGATGACGATGATGATCATAATCACGATAATGATGATGATGATGATGATGATGATGATGATGATGATGATGATGATGATGATGAAGATGATGATGATGATGATGATGATGATGATGTAATGATAATGATAATGATATTGATAATGATGATGATGATGATGATGTAATGATGATGATGATGATGATGACGATGATGATGATGACGATGACGTTGATGATGATGATGACGATGATGATGATGATGATGACGATGATGTTGACGATGATGATGACTATGATGATGATGATGATGATGATGATGATGATGATGATGAAGATGTTGACGATGATGATGATGACGATGATGATGACGATGATGATGATGACGATGATGAAGATGATGATGATGATGATGATGATGTAATCAAAGTATCACCAAAACAAAGTATTCAAAGTATTCAAAATATGTGTATTGTATTTCAAAAAAAAAATAAAAGCTAATATTTCTAATGCTTGTCATATAAAAAAAAAACAAAGTAATCAAGTTTCACCAAAACAAACTAGTCAAAGTATTTGTAATATTTAATAAAAATGTATATACCAATGTTTGTAATGTTCGTCAGCCTATGAGCTGATAATGATGTTCAACAACTTTCTTGGTCTTTAGACTAAGTTGGTTGATCGAAAAAACAAAGATTTTTTTTTTTCAAAGTAACAATGTAATTTAACAAACAAATATTATGAATGAAAACAAGTGTTTGTAATGTTGGTCAGCCTCCGAGCTGATAATGATGTTTATGCAACCTTCTAAGTCTTAGGACTAAGTTGGTTGATCACAAAAAAAATAAAAAATCAAAGTACTCAAAGTAATCAATCTACTATAATAAACAACGAAAATAAATAAATAATAAGTGATTGTAATGTTAGTCAGCCTATGAGCTGATAATGATGTTTATGCAACCATCTAGGTCTTCGACTAAGGTGCTTGATCAAAAATAAAAAACAAGTACTTAAAGTAATCAACATATTCTAACTATCAAAAAATATAAAAGAAAATACGTGTTTGTAGTGTTAGTCAGCCATCGAGCTGATAATGATGTTGTTCCAACCATCTGGGTCTTTGGACTAAGTTGGTTGAATCCTGATTAAGTTTGATGGTTTTTTTTTCTTTTTTTTTTCTTATTTTTTTCTTTGTTATAATTACATTTGTTTCTTGCGTTTTTGTTATGTGATCAAGGTTGTGTTGTGGTTATTATTTTTGTTTGTTTTTTTTGTTTTTTTTTTTGTGATATTATGTATTGATAAAAAAAAATATGAAAAATAGACATGCAACACCTTAATATAAAATAAAGAAAAACCTTTTGTATTCTGTTTAAACGAATAATGGTTGAATAATGCTAATGGTTTAATGTGTATTCTAGATTTAACATTAAAATATTTAATACTACATGATATATTCAGTCCATTCATTCATATCGTTCATTAGATTGAGATCGAACGCTCAAATCAATGTGAAACTTGTACGCTTTATCAAACCCCCTACATGAACGAAACGCGAATTAAACCATCCACTTCGCATCGTCATGGTCTTTGCCATGTACAATAGGATAGTACAGTGCGTACCATGTACGAAAATTGTACGTGACGCCAACACTGAAATTACGGTACACCGCGAATCGTAATTATAGTAAAGATAAAATTAGAGCAAAAAAACAAAAAAAACAATTAGAGTTAAAAACGCTAATTATTGTGATATAACCTTTTCACAAAGGAAATTTATTCTACTTTTTTTAAGTACTCTATATTAGCTTATGTCGGCAATAATTATCCGTGTTGTAATTATGAACACTAAATTATTTAGACATACGAAAACCGTCAGCCCGTATATTTTGACGTCATTATGACGTTAGTACTATTTGTCTCATAGATATATACTATTTGTCTCAACTCATACTGTTGTTGTTTAACTATAAAATTTTCACATGTAAATTCATGTAATTGTTCACATGGGCGAGAATGTTGTCGACGGACGGAGCCATGCGAACAGGTTTTTTTCGATGCGATTTTTTTTTTGTTTAGTGCAATTTCACATGTGAGCGCGATTCTATTAAATTATTATTTGTACCTTTTTACTTGTAAAAGTGCAATTTTGCACAGTTAGACGTTGTCCGTACTCCACACTATTTAAAATGAACCTATATTATGATTTTTTACACTAATTAAACTTTACCGTAAATAGTATAATGAAAAAATTCGAATCAGAGTCGAAATTTAGGGCAACGGAATTAGCGTTATTTACTCTAATTACGATTCGCTGTGTAGTGTACGGATATTGAGAACACGACAACGTGGCGTGATGTGACGAGATCGCAGGCGCCAAAATTAAAAGTGCGATACTGTACGTTACTGTACCGGTATTGATATCACGACACATCGTACGTCACGCCAACACTGAAATAACAGTAGTGTACGGATATTGAGAATACGACAACGTGGCGTGATGTGACGAGATCGCACGCGCAAAAATTTAAAGTACGATACTGTGCGTTACTTAACCGGTATTGATAACACGACATTTTGGCGTGTACGGATATTGACAAAACGACAACTCGGCATGATGAATGGAATCGCACGCGAAAAATTCAACTTACGATACTGTACATTACTCAACTGGTATTGATAACACGACATTTTGGCGTGACGTCGATTTTATCTGGACTTTTATCATACCACTACAACCACGTGAAATACAACAAATAGAATTATACCACGTGTCTCTTTCCTTTGTCACTAGAGACGCGAATCCTAACTCAAAACACTCAACGGCTCAAGATCTTACAAAAAAACAATCGACGGTCAATTTTCGTTGTCACCAGAGACGAAGGCGACTACAATGCTTTTCCCTTTTAGAAAAAGGGCAAAGCAAAAACAAAATAGAATACGCACTTAAATGCCAACATGTGCTCTGATAGTGCAGCTCACGTGAAGTGAGAAACTACACCGCGAATCGTTATTAGAGTATATAACTCTAATTAGGGTTCTTAAAATTTTGATTTTTATTCTCAAATAGGATACATGATTTTAATTTTTCCTTGACGTTAATTACGGTACCTTACAAAATACCGTACATAATGAAAGTACATTAATATCTAAATAGTGTTGTGTACGGACTATGTCAGACCGTACATAAATGTACCATTTGAAGTAAAAATTAAGACGCGCACGCATACAAACGTGCGTTCATAAAAAGCAAGTTTCTCTGGTTGCCAAAAACCACGTTGGCACACGTTCGCCTACAGTCGTGTTTTTTGTAGTGTGAACATGAAATATGTTTGCATGTGAGAATTCAATATAATACAGTAAAAGAATTGAACTGTGTCTTATGACACGCCAACATACGACGACGTAAAACTGTGAACTCACGTTTTTACTGCTTTCGCCTTAGTTTAGATTTTTTTCTGCGGTTTAAGTTAACATAAACACTATTATATGTGATGTGTATAATTAGCGTCAATGATTACCCTATTTCGGTGTCAAATTGGATTTGACTATGAATTAGAATAAATGTATACGTTAATAAGGGGACTATGTGACAAATGGAACACAAATTACTATCAACACTGTAAATAAATAGAATAAAAATACAACATTTGGCGTTGGTGATATTTGGGGAGAGGTAACGCCAAATGCGGACAGTCCGTAGAAAAAAAGATACGTTTTGGACGAATCACAACCAACAGTGTTTTTTTTTTTTCCCAGAGGGATCTGATGTGTGAGCGTCGTCATTTTCACAAATTTGAATCATTTGAACAGGAAGCGGGCGAAAAGTCCGCTGTCACCATCATTTCACCACCATGGATTCGTTGTCATGTGTGGCGTGTCCCTCTCCCTCGCCTTATCCGTCGTCCCTCCGTTTATAGCTACGTTTTCCTCCTCCACACCTCCCTCTTTCCCTTTCTCTCTAACATACTAAGACGATGTCCCTATTTCCCTCTTCCATTTTTCTTATAACGACCTCCCTCTCCCTCTCTCTCTCTCTCTCGGTTGGCCTCTCCCTCTTCCTCTCAACCTCTCAGCTACCCCATTTTGTTTTGGATTATTCGGTACAATTTTCTGATGTTGAACTCATTCATCTCTCAAGTATTATTCAAACTGGTTAGAGGTGTACTCTCCCCCATTATCACTTCTTATTCTCTTAATAGGGGTTCCGTGCAACTTTTCACTCCAGACTTGGTATTCTTTGAAGTACTTTGGTGTTTCAAACTTTGTTTTCAGGAAGTAGACTGTAGAATATATAGACCAATCATTAGTAATTGTCAGCATATACCTCTTCCCCCCAACCGAAGGTACTCTGGCTAGTCCCCAAATATCTGTATGGACCAGATCTAGTATTTTCTCACCTCTATATGTGGCAGTTTTGGGAAAAGGAAGTGTAAAAGGAACAAAATACCATAATGCATAGCGGAAAGCTCCAAGGATCTCCTCGTAGCAACAACAAGAGTACACAGCAGTTACAGCAATTACAGACAATGGTTGCGCTTTATTACCCGGGAGAAGATTACAACATTCAATGCTCGCTGCGAAGGTATACTAAAAGAGTCCCCGCGCACTACGTTTGCTTTTCTATTTAAACTATCCAATCGTTATAAGCGTTGTGTACGATAATTCCGTCCAGTTTTTTTTTTTTTATACTCAAATAGAATTATCCACACTATTTAAAAAAAATCCTAAATCCTAATTAGAATAGACGATTTTTTCGAAAATTATCAAATTCCCAATTAGCGTAAACCAAGCTAATTATTCGTATACGCTAAAAAAACTTACACGCTAATAATGATTGACGGTGTAGTCAACCTAGTAGTGTACATGTGGATCTTCACGGTCAACCGAGATCCATCCCAAAATATCCTTGTAGAACCATACAGTTCAATCTACATTACGCGACGTTGCTATACTGCTACGCTGCGCTGCTATGTTGCGCTACCATTTTGCTATACAACTAATTTGCTACGTTGCTAAGTTGTGCTAGTTTGGGATCGCAGTTGCGCTGCTCTGAAACCGCAACTATACCAACCTAGTTTCTAGCCACTAAGTACTCAACCTTGTAACCCTGTTACAGTGCCTCCCACTAAGGATTCATCGTCCCGCAAAACCTTGCTTACTCAAGGAAACTGCAATTGCCGGAGTATGCCGTATGTCTCCTCATGGTACCCCTCGAATTCCTATCGCAGGGTGTCAAGTTGGTTTTGGAGTTGCTCACATCGAGTCTCCAGCAGTGCAATATGATGGTCTGCCGCTGCCAATCGTCTCCGAGTGATTCTCTCCCGAACTTGGTCCTCCCATTTTTCCGGTACCTCCGCTGGTGCCTCGGGTTGCGGCAGAATGGCCGCCAGTGCAAGTTCTTCGGGTGCCGGAACTTGGGAAGCTTCGAGTTTTTCTGCTTGCTATGCCCCTTCCGCCACTTCCTCTGCCGGTTCCCACCGCGGTACTTTCCTTAATTTAAAGGAAACGTGTTTCTTGGCAGCTCAGGCCCGTTGCTGAGCATTCTTCTAGGCCAGCTTGAGTGCCCGTACCTCGGGTGTGACATCTGCCCGAGAGATGATGTCGTGCAGACGAACATCCCACGGGTGGTAATGGCGCAGTAACCGAGAACATGCACCCTGTACCGATAGTGCTCTTCGACGACTTCCACAAATGGCAGGGCATGAGGGTTTAATTGCACGTAACCCTTATGGTTGTTCCCTAGGTCCTTCGTCCTCATGAAATTCTAGGCCGGGTGTGACGCCATGTCGGCGGGGATATAGATAGGGTCCCCAAGTTTTTTTGTACGCCACGTTGTTGGCCATTCTGACGGATCCCAATAATAGCGCTTGGCGAAGCTGAAGGTAAGATCTGGTTGTCGGGTGTCAATAGGGGGTGGAAAGAGGTAATCGGGAATTTCTTCTCCCTTCTCACTTTCCCCGTCTGTGTCCCCTCTTTCCCCTCCAAGGAGAAATACATCGTCTCCACTAGGGTATTGTGCTTCCGCCTTCTTTTCCGAGCTTTCCGAGGACTGCTCGTCTGCGGTGCTCTCTTTATTAGGGTCCCTCATCACCTCCAGATTGGAGGCAGGCTCTTCAATTTGCGCGGGTGTCGGTTCGCGTTACGGCTCCTCCGCATCCGAGTTCTCGTGATCTTCCTCATCGTCTTGATCCCCTTCCTAGAGTGGGTTGTACGCGGGGTCCTGTGAATTTTCTGACCCATCTCCTCCGCTGGTCTCTACTAGTCTTGCCCCGCTATTGGCTGTCTCTTCAAGTTCAGGAACTGCCTCTACCTCCCTCCTCCTTGCTGCCTCTACCATGACCTCCGCCGCCGCTAACAATCTATCCGGGCGGGGTACATACTTTTGCCCTACCCGTACAAGCCTCATCATTTTCGATGGTGGAGATTTTTTAGATACTTGATAGGAACTAGGGATCTATGGTTGCATTTGGGTGGGGAGAATACTGACATCACTACTTGGAGTGATGCTAGTTATGGTGATGCTTCGATGAGGAGATGCACTTCTGGATATGTATTTTATGTGGGTGATGGGGCTTGCTGTTGGAGTAGCAAACAACAAAAATATATTGCTCAGTCCACCATGGAGGCTGAGTATATGGCCTCTTGCTCTGCTGTAAAAGAATTGATGTGGGTCAAGTCTTTACTTGGTGAACTTGGTCATCTTAAGAGTGGTGTGCAGAAAATATTTTGTGATAATCAAGCAGCAATCGCTATTTCTGCCAATCCTAAACATCATTTTAAAGCTAAACACATGGACATTAGACTCAGCTTTGTTAGAGAGAAAGTAGAAAATAAAATAATCAGTTTAGAGTACCGACCAGATAGTGAGATGGTAGCAGATATGATGACCAAACCTGTGCCTTCCCCTAAGTTAATTTTCTGCAGGGAGAAGTGTGGTCTGAAATTAAAGATTGACTAGAAAATAAGGGGAGTGTAGAAATTAATGGTTTTAAGTATTTTCTAGGTCTGAATAGAAAGAAAGAAGCTGAGGCAGTCTACCTCTAACTTATCTCTCCAACTCTCAAACTTGTCGCAGTCACTGAGAAATCGGAGAGGAAGCTAGAGCCATTGCTACCTAGGCTATCCTGAGGTTTACGGGAAATTTATATTAGTTCGGGTTTATTTATTTAAAAGGTATGTGCCGGCGGCAGGAATTGATCATTGTACCTACCGGCCGGCAGATAGAAATAGCCGTTAGCCTTAGCCGTTAAGTCTAAGAGTGATGATACGTAGTATATAGTTTGATAGTTATTTAAATATGTATACGTACGATTATTCATTTAACTATAATAGATTACGGGATACATAGATCCGGTAATATATAAAGTACGGATTACGGTACGGACTATAAATCAATACCGCGCATTTGTTTCGTAAATGAAACAAATACCGCACATGTATTTATTACGGCTACGATTAAATTAGATTTTAATCGGACGGCCGCAATTAGCGCCGAGATCGCGGAGGATGTTTTTGGTGGTTTATGGCCATCGCCACATCAGATGACGCGTTGCGAAATGTCGTTGGATCGTGGAATCCCCGCAGATTATGGCATCGAACCTGGATATGACATGTGTCGACATTTAGGCCTTGTCGTACAATGTCCGTACCTAAAGTACACCGGCAGCTGTACTTTTGCGTACGGAACACAATTCTGATTGGTTCCGTACATTAGTAGATAGAGTCTGTGAGTGAGATAGGACTTAGAAAAATTAGGAGATAGGACCCTCTCTCCCAGAGAGCTTCTTTACAAAAGGTCAACTTTGACCCTCCATAACTTACTGCTCAGGGGAGCAAATTCAGAGATTCTTTTTGCTATCGACTCAAGGGAGTCTTGTCTTCACAAGGGTGAAGGTGGTGAGAGTTTTTGTCTGCCAGGGTGGCAGTTTTTTTTGCTTAAACACAAAGGGGTCAGGATTATCCTAGAGGCTTCTTGGAAGCTGTCCACTCTGAGGACTTATGGAGGTCTCAGAGTTTCAGGTTATTGGCCCACCCTCTAGGGTACCAATCTTTAATGGAACTGGCTTCATATACTAAGAAAGTATGATGATAGGAGCTCTATGCGAAAAAAGGTTTTGGGGGATAGTGAGTAGATGATTGGGGCGTCCATCAACTCTTAGAATTCCTCCAGGGTTTAAAGGAAGCAGATTCACCAGGAAAGAGGATTCACCTTCAACGGAGGAAACAAAGGAAAGAGAGGTGGTGGACAAAGGAAAGGAGAAGGAGGCGACCACACCAATAGCAACTAGTTTAGCATTCATGTCACCTATTCCGAGGAACGAGGAGAATGATACTGAAACCTGGGACTTCAACAATATGGCGGCAAATCACTTCATCCTACGTCATCTCACTCAAGGACTTGCATGTCCTCATTTGCAAGTAGAGAGGGCATCCGATCTTTGGATGGCTCTCATAGAGATGTACCGAAGTGGTACGATTCAGCAACAACAGTTGGCTGATCAGAAAGTTAAGGAGTATGTATACAAAGGGGGAAATATGTTGGATTTTTGCAATGAGCTTGCTACACTCTTCATGGAGCTAGAGAGTGCGGGAAAAGTTTTTAGTGAAAAAGAAAAGGTTGACTGTTTACTAATGAAGTTACCTGATGAGTTCGAGAACATAGTCAACCGTGTGCAGGACTTGCCGGACTCAAGGTGGATATGGAACTCAGTGGTAGGGATGATTCTCGTTCGAGAGAATACGATTGAGATCCGAAGGGGAGGAAAGAGTGGCCAAGCCTTGGCAACAGCGACCGATTGGAGGAACAAGGATTCCCGGAAACCAGTCGGAAACTATGGGGGTAGGGAGCAGAAAAAACAGGTTGACGAGTTTGAACCAAGGGCTCCCAAAGGTTTATGTCATTTTTGTAAGAAACCGGGGCACTATATGGCAGAGTGCACTAAGCTAACCGAGCTTCGGTTAAAGGAGGGGCAGACCGGTGGTACCGCGAGAGGAAAGAAAAAGGCCCTTATCACACAGGTACTTGAGGCGGAATACGAGGACGAGGACGATGAGCTCGTTTTGGATGAGGAGTTGGAGGCGAAAACTGAGGTTGACATTCCACGAAGGCAGAAATGTGCTTACGGTGGATTGAAAGGTGAAGCAGGCTGGATTATAGATTCAGGTGCTTCAATGCACATGTGTAAAGATAGGCACTTGTTCACCAAGATAAGAAAGATTCCCACCGTAGAGATAGAGTACGGGGATGGGAGGATAGTCACCACTACTCTTGTAGGATCGGTAGATCTGAAAGTGTTAGTAGAAGGAAAGACATCCATATTAACATTCTCCGATGTATTGTTTATTCCGGAGCTGAACAAAAACCTTATCTCTACATCTGTATTAGATGATAAGGGTTTTTTTACTAGCACTAGGGAAGGAGTCTTTACTGCTAGTTTTGTGGAGGATGTCTATTTCATTGCTGAGAAAGGTAGCCATGGGATGTTTAGGCTGATCTTAAGTAATGAAACGAAGAAACTTTATTATGCTGGTGTTCATGATATTATGATGTGGCATAAGAGGCTTGGGCATGTGAATCTAGATAAGCTAAGTGAGATGAAAAAGATGGGAGTGGTGGAAGGGATTCAGTTCAGTGAGATTGATGATATAAGTGATTGTAGTGGGTGTGCTCAAGGTAAAGCACACATATTACTCTTTCCTAAAACAACCACCTACAAGGGAGAAAAACTTCTAGATCTAGTACACACAGATATTTGGGGACCGGCTAGAGTGCCCTCACCGGGGGGGAAGAGATTTATGATGACTATAACTGATGATTGGTCTCGGTATTCCCGGGTGTATTTTTTTGAAAAACAAGTCAGAAGCTGAGGACTGTTTTAGACAATATAAAGCATGGAGCGAAAAACTCCATGAAACTCCAATCAAGAGAGTAAGGAGTGACAATGGTAAAGAGTATACTTCTAACCAGTTTGAGGATTTTTTGAGGGAAGATGGGGTTCAACACCAAAAGATAGTTCTAGAAAATCCGGAACAGAATGGGGTAGCTGAAAGGTTAAATAGAACACTAAGTGATAGTGCTAGAAGTATGTTGTCGGATAAGAAGATAGGAAAAAGGTTTTGGGCAGAAGCAATGAATTGTGCTAATTACCTCAAAAATAGAGTTCTTACTTCAGCTATAAAAAATCAAACACCTTATGAGAGATGGACAGGCCGGAAACCAGACTTATCTCATTTAAAGGTTTTCTGCAGTCAAGTATTCAGTCTAGATACTGATCGGTCCAATTGGAAGCTAGATCCTAAAGGAAAACCGGGATACTTATTAGGATATGATGAAGATGTTAAAGGATATAGAGTTTATGATCTAAAAAGGGAAGATATAATCTTAGTAAAGCATGTAATAGTTATGGTTGAAGGAAAATCTGTGGATCCCTTCAAATATACGAAGTCAGTAAAAATCAGATTTGAGTCAGAAAATTCAGATGACTTTGAGCTTCCTAACTATCCAGGTTTTAGAGAAGATGACATTCTTGCAGGTACAAATCAGACCGAAAAGGACTCGGCTGTGGAAACTCCAGTGACAACTCTACTCGAAGCGGAAGACGTGGTGGAAATTGATTCGGAATCAAGGGATAGGGGAGAAGCCGAGTTTGTTTGAAAGAATGCACAAGAACCATCTATTCCGGCCTCAGATTTTGAAGGGGGAAGGAGAAGTAGTAAAAGACTGCAAGAAAAACAGGTTAATAACAAGGTAACAAAACTATCTCATCAAGATGAACCTCAAACTTATGGAGAGGCGATGAATTGTCCAGAAAGAAATCGGTGGAAGACAGCCATCAATGAAGAGATGGCCTCAATTATGGCAGCCGATACTTGGGAGCTGGTGGATTGTCCACCTAACCGAAAACCAATCGGTTGTAAGTGGGTTTTCAAATTAAAACTGAACCCAGATAACACAATCGAGCGCTACAAGGCCCGACTAGTGGCAAAGGGATTTACACAAAAGGAGGGAATTGACTACGAGGAAACCTTTGCCCCGGTGGTCAGATTTCCCTCCGTCCGCATACTTCTCAGCCTGGCAGCAGCGGAAGACATGGAAGTGCACCAGATGGACATCAAAACAACCTTTTTGCATGGAGAATTGGAAGAGGAGATCTTCATGCGACAACCCGAAGGGTTTGTGGAAGAAGGAGAGGAGAGTAAGGTATGCCGGCTGATGAAATCTCTTTATGGTTTGAAACAGGCGCCTTGACTGTGGAATAAGAAGCTTGATGAGTTTGTTACCGGTCTAGGATATATTTCGATTAGCTCAGATCACTCAATCTATGTTTTCGAAGATGAGGAAGGTTTTATATTTATTGCAATTTATGTTGATGATTTGCTTGTTTTAAGTAAATCAATGGAAAAAATTAATAAACTAAAAACCGATCTTAAGGGGAGATTTGAAATGAAGGATATGGGGGAAGCAAAATATATTTTGGGAATTCAAGTAGAGAGAGACCGAAAAAGAAAAATTATAAGATTGACTCAAAACGAAGCAATAGGGAACATGCTTGAAAAATTTCAAATGGATAAAGCTAATAGTTGTACAACTCCAATGGAGTTGAAGAATGGAAGTGAGGGGAGTGAGGAAGGAGGAGTCATAGTCTTAGACGAGGAATTATCTCCTGAAGAACAGAAGTTCATGCAGACTATTCCTTACAGGCAAGTAGTGGGAAGTCTAATCTATTTTATGAATTGTACCCGGCCAGATTTAGCTGCAGCTGTAGGAGTGCTGAGTAGAAGTCTAAATGCTCCCACTAAGAAGGATTGGGAGGCAGCTAAAAGAGTTCTTAGATACTTGATAGGAACTAGGGATCTATGGTTGCATTTGGGTGGGGAGAATACTGACATCACTACTTGGAGTGATGCTAGTTATGGTGATGCTCCGATGAGGAGATGCACTTCTGGATATGTATTATATGTGGGTGATGGGGCTTGCTGTTGGAGTAGCAAAAAGCAAAAGATCATTGCTGATTCCACCATGGAGGCTGAGTATATGGCCTCTTGCTCTGCTGTAAAAGAATTGATGTGGGTTAAGTCTTTACTTGGTGAACTTGGTCATCTTAAGAGTGGTGTGCAGAAAATATTTTGTGATAATCAAGCAGCAATCGCTATTTCTGCCAATCCTAAACATCATTTTAAAGCTAAACACATGGACATTAGACTCAGCTTTGTTAGAGAGAAAGTAGAAAATAAAATAATCAGTTTAGAGTACCGCCCAGATAGTGAGATGGTAGCAGATATGATGACCAAACCTGTGCCTTCCCCTAAGCTAATTTTCTGCAGGGAGAAGTGTGGTCTGAAATTAAAGATTGACTAGAAAATAAGGGGAGTGTAGAAATTAATGGTTTTAAGTATTTTCTAGGTCTGAATAGAAAGAAAGAAGCCGAGGCAGTCTACCTCTAACTTCTCTCTCCAACTCTCAAACTTGTCGCAGTCACTGAGAAATCGGAGAGGAAGCTAGAGCCATGGCTACCTAGGCTATCCTGAGGTTTACGTGAAATTTATATTAGTTCGGGTTTATTTATTTAAAAGGTATGTGCCGGCGGCAGGAATTGATCATTGTACCTACCGGCCGGCAGATAGAAATAGCCGTTAGCCTTAGCTGTTAAGTCTAAGAGTCATGATATGTAGTATATAGTTTGATAGTTATTTAAATATGTATACGTACGATTATTCATTTAACTATAATAGATTACGGGATACATAGATCCGGTAATATATAAAGTACGGATTACGGTACGGACTATAAATCAATATCGCGCATTTGTTTCGTAAATGAAACAAATACCGCACATGTATTTATTACGGCTACGATTAAATTAGATTCTAATCGGACGGCCGCAATTAGCGCCGAGATCGCGGAGGAAGTTTTCGGCGGTTTATGGCCATCGCCACATCAGATGACGCGTGGCGAAATGTCGTTGGATCGTGGAATCCCCGGAGATTATGGCATCGAACCCGGATATGACATGTGTCGACATTTAGGCCTTGTCGTACAATGTCCGTACCTAAAGTACACCGGCAGCTGTACTTTTGCGTACGGAACACAATTCTGATTGGTTCCGTACATCAGTAGATAGAGTCTGTGAGTGAGATAGGACTTAGAAAAATTAGGAGATAGGACCCTCTCTCCCAGAGAGCTTCTTTACAAAAGGTCAACTTTGACCCTCCATAACTTTCTGCTCAGGGGAGCAAATTCAGAGATTCTTTTTGCTATCGACTCCGGGGAGTCTTGTCTTCACAGAGGTGAAGGTGGTCAAAGTTTTTGTCTGCCAGGGTGGTAGTTATTTTTGCTTAAACACAAAGGGGTCAGGATTATCCTAGAGGCTTCTTGGAAGCTGTCCACTCTGAGGACTTATGGAGGTCTCAGAGTTTCAATTCACGGGAATGGAGATCCTCATCGTTCACCGAAGAGTCGTCTTTAACACCGTAGCCCTTCAAACGCACCAAATATTGGGTGGAGTTAAAATTCCGAGAGCGACCCGACTGAAGGATTTCCTCAACCTCGTAATCCTCCGATGTACCTTGAATGGGCGGTAAAGTGTTATCATGCCGTCGATTGGGAAAATTTGAGTCGGGGTTGCAAAACGGTTTGAGTAGGGACACATGGAAGACATTATGGATATGCCAGTCTTTTGGTATATCCAATTTATAGTCAACCTCTCCCACTTTTGACATAACACTGAACGGGCGCGTGAATCTTGGTGCCAATTTCTTCGAGAGGGCACCTGGTAGTGACAAGTTTGCCATATGTAGGCAAATTTTATCACCGACAAAAAATACGATGTCCTTCTGGTGAGCGTCGGCCTACGAATTTTCATGATCCTTCACAAGCTGGAGTGCGTTTGCAGCCTTTTCCAAATTCCCTTGAAGCGTTTTGGCAAAATTTAGCGCTGCGGGTGTAGAGGAATCTTCCGCCAATAAATTTTGGGGGAGGGTGGGCTGTCGTCTATTGAGGGCAAATGGTGTAGTATTCGTAGACGAATGCACCGCACTGTTGTACGCCACCTCAGTTGCCGTCAAATGGGTCACCCAATCTGTTTAGTGCATCGACACATAAGCCCCAAGGCCTATTCTAAAGTTCGATTCACCCTTTCGGTCTTACCATCGGTCTGAGGGTGATAAAATGTGGACATTGCCAATTGCGTTCCACAGAGCTTGAACAAACTTCTCCAAAAGTGGCTCACAAATTTTCGATCACGGTCGCTGACGATCCTCTTTAGAAGTCCGTGATGGCAGAAGATCTCCCGAAAGAATAAGTCTCCCACATCTCGCGCTGTAGCTGTGGTTATCGTGGGTAGGAAATGGGCCATTTTTGTCAAATAATCCACGACAACGACGATGGAGTCATAGCCTTCCCCGGTGAATGGGAGAGTGCAACTCTGAGACCTCCATTGGTACTCAGATTAGGTAGCTTGCTAGAAGCCTCTAGTATAACCTCAGTTCTTTAAGCTTTGTCTGAATATTGCTGACACGCTGACAAAATATATAGACTGAACAGACTGCACCCTTTGGAAGAGCAGACTCCATTGAGTCTGGCACAAAAAAAAACGTTGTATTTGCTCCCCTGAGCAGTAAATTATCAATGGTCAAAGATGACATTTTATACAGAAGCGCTCTAGGAGAGAGGCTACAACCTTAATATTTTCTAAGTCTTGAACCTCTCTGTTATTCCTCTACTAATGAAGTATGGAGCCAATCAATTTAGTGTACAGTACAAAAAGGTACTTGGCCCGTAGTACTTTCTGTACGACCATTGTACGACATGGCCAAGAAGATGACGCCTGCCATTTCCGGGTTTGCCATGGTATGTCCCAGAGATGCATTCATCCAATGTCATGTTGCCACTTGTCACCGGACGTGGCTGGGACGGAAAAACCGCCAAATTGTCCATTCCGCGATGCCGGCTTCTTCCTCCGCCGTGTGATTGATATCTGCGTTAATTTATAGCCGTTAAAATACAAACTGTACTTTTAGATGTGATTCTATTTAATTATGTCAATGTGATTGTAGTCCGTTTGTCTGTTAAATAAACTTTCCTATTTGTACATCTTTAAGTAGCTATCGTACCCTATATACCTCGACACAGGTGCTAGGCTACATGGTAACGACGCTGGTTTATTGAGACGAACGGTAGGTACCAGGATCAAATCCTGGGTCAGTTAACCTTTTTGGTAAGTTTAACAAAGGATGCAATTCTGTGTCCTCCATTGGACTAAAGAATAGAGGAAGCCTCTAGATAGTTATTAGCTAACCCACTTTATATGGAAACCATTGCAACCCAAGCAGACAAGCACACAATCTGACTACACCTCTGTGCATCCTGGACTCCCATTAGTCCGTAGAAAAAAAAATCTCTGAAAACGCCCAACTAGGCGATAAGTTATAGGGTGGCAAAGATGCCAATTTATACAAACTCTCAAAGAGAGAGAGGACTATCTTCCTGATTTTTCCTAAGTCCTAGTTTTTCCTAGTTCCTCTCACAGCCCCTATCTACTACATGTACAAACCAATCAAAACAGTGTACAGCACCAAAAAGTACTACTGCTGATGTACTTTCTGTACGGCCTCTGTACGACAAGGCCATTAGGTGGACGCGTGTCCATTTTCCACTCGTCCGTATGTTCCTCGGAATTTGTGCGACCAAATGTTGTCTCTCCACGTTGCGCTAGGTCATGCCACATCACTAAATGCAAATGTTACCATTCCGAGATTTCGGCGATGATGTGCGCCGTCAGATTTGAGGCGAAATGTAATCTTAGCCGTAATAAATACTTGCGCGATATTTGTTTCGATGTCGAAACAAAATACGCGATATGCGTTTCAAATTAGTATAGTACTTCGTATTTTATCAAACTGTATCTATGCACGCCGTAAACATTTTCAGTTAAATGATTACAATATAGTACAATAGTTTAAATATGAATGAAACCCTATATCATCTAACGGACTTCTACGCCAGACTGGTTAGAGCTAACGGCTACGCCGCGCTCTACCGGTCGGGGGTTCGAGTCCTGCCGGACTCAACCTTTTGTTGAGAGTGACGTAAGTCACTATTTAGTCCTTCCTATCGAGCTGAGGCAGCCATGGCTCCATCGCTCTCTCTCTCCTTCAGTGACTACAACAAGTATGGGGGAAAGAGAGAAGAGATGGAGGCAGGCTGCCATCATTTTCTATATATGTTTCCGCTAATTTATTTTAGACCTAGAAAATACAAAAACTACTTATTTCAACACATATGCATACTGCCCTCCCACAAGACATTCGGATTGTGGACAACCATCACTTACTGGAGATTGATCAAATCAATCTAGTTTTTGGCGGTTGGGAGTGCTAACGAATGTCTCGGGGCGGGAAAGGTCTAGGATTGGCTGAACCCGCAACAAAATATTTTTTGAATTGGTTCGCATCTTGCATTTTCTACAAACTTTAGATCATCCTATGGCGTATATCTTGGAAAATGTCACAGCCTATAATGATCAAAGACCTACGCTCTTGACCAATTATCAACGGATCGAACAATTAATTGGTCCGCCTCTTATTATTAACGCTGCTTTCCATGGTTCATGTAGAAATTGATGGTTTTTTAGTATTTTGTTGGTCTAAAATATAATGTAGAAATGAAGCCGAGGCAATCTGCCTCTAACTCATCTCTTCAACTCCCACACTTGTTGCAGTCACTGAAAGTTGGAGAGGAAGCTAGAGCCATGGCTGCCTATGTTATCCAAAGATTTACGGGAAATACATTAGTTGATTTATGGATAGGTAGTTTATTTACTCAAAGGGGATATGCGGAATCCAGGATTTAATGATGGTACCTACCGTTTGATATAAGCGTTGGTAGCAGGTAGTCTTATCCATTAAGTCTAGGACTAAGTTTACGTGATATAACATTTGTTAGGTATTTATATGTTACCATGTAGGATAATTCATTTAACAACAACTGTTTTCGGGATACATAGATCCCGTTATATAAACTACGGATTAGAGTATGGATAAAAACGAGTACTGCACATTTGTTTCTTTAAACGAAATAAATATTGCGCAAGTATTTATGACGGCTACGATTGAAATTTGCATTCAATCGGATGGTCGGAAAGAATGCCGAGATCGCGGAAAAGAATCTCGGCGGTTTGTGGTCATCGCCACATCGGATGACACGTGGCACAATTACATTTGTTCGCAGCATCTCCGAGGATTACGCGACCTAATCCGAATATGACATGTGTCGACATTTAGGCCATGTCGTACAATATTTGTACAAAAAGTACACCGACAGCTGTACTTTTGTGTACGGCAGTGTGATATGATTGGTGCCGTACATCAGTAGATAGAGTTTTAGAGAGAGATAGGACTTAGAAAAAATTGGTAGATAGGACACTCTGTTCCAGAGAGCTTCTATACAAAAGGTCAACTTTGACCCTCTATAACTTACTCCTCAGGGGAGCAAATTCAAAGATTTTTTTTGCTATTGACTCAAGGGAGTCTTGCTTTCACAGCGGTGACGGTGGTCAGAGTTTTTGTCAACCAGGGTGGAAGTTACTCTTGCTGAAACACAAAGGGGTCAAGATTATCTTAGAGGCTTCGTGTGAGCTGCCTACTCTGAGGACCTATGGAGGTATCATAGTTGTAGGTTATGGGCCCACCATCTAGGGTTCACATATTCAATGGAGTTGGCTTCATATATTGGGAAAGTATGATGACAGGAGCTCTATGTGAGAAACGGTTTGGGGAATAGTGAGTGGACAGGTGAGGCGTCCATCAAGTCTTGGGATACCTTTAGGGTTTACAAGAGGCAGATTCACTAGAGTTGCAGATCCATCTTCAAAGGAGGAGACAAAGGAAGGGGAGGTGGTGGACAAAGGAAAGGAGAAGGAGACGGTCACACCAATAGCAACCGGTTGAGTATTCATGTCACCTATTCCGAGGAACGAGGAGAATGATATCGATACCTGGGACTACAACAATATGGCGGCTAAACACTTCATCCTCCGCCATCTTACTCAAGGGCTTACATCCCCCTATTTGCAGGTAGAGAGGGCATCTGATATTTGGGTGGCTCTCATAGAGATGTACCGAAGTGGTAGGATTCAGCAACAACAGTAAGCTAATCAGAAAATTAAGGAGAATGTATACAAAGGGGGGAAGATGTTGGATTTTTGCAATGAGCTTGCTACTCTTTTCATGGAACTGGAGAGTGCTCGAAAATTATTAAGCGAAAAGGAAAAGGTTAACTGTTTACTGATGAAGTTACCCGATGAGTTCGAGAACATAGTCAACCGTGTGTGGACTTGGAAGACTCAAGTTGGATTTGGAATTCAGTGGTAGGGATGATTCTCGTTATGGAGAATACGATTGAGATCCGAAGGGGAGGAAAGAGTGGGCAAGCTTTGGTAGCTAAGACCGATTGGAGAAACAATGATTCTAGAAAACAGGTTGGAAATTATCGAGGGGAGTGGCAGAAAAATCAGACCGAGGAGTTGGGACCAAGGACTCCGAAGGGTTTGTTCAATTTTTGTAAGAAACCCGGGCACTATATGGCTGAATGCACTAAGTTAACAGAGCTGCGGTTAAAGGAGGGGCAGACCAGTGGACCCCCGAGAAGAAAGAAAAAGGCCCTTCTGACACAAGTACATGAGGAGGAATCCGAGGACGAGGACGATGAACTCCTATTGGATGAGGAGTTGGAAGCGAAAAACGAGGTCGAAATTCCACGAAAGCAGAAATGTGCTTCTGGTGGATTGAAAGGTGAAGCAAGCTGGATTGTTGACACCGGTGGAACCATGCACATGTGTAAAGATAAATACCTGTTCACTAAGATAAGAAAAATTCCTATCGTAGAGATAGAGTACGGGGATGGGAGGATAGTTGAAACTGTGAGACCTCCATAAGTCCTCATAGTGGACAGCTTTCAAGAAGCCTCTAGGATAACCCTGACCCCTTTGTTTTTCAGCAAGAACAACTGCCACCCTGGCAGACAAAAACTCTGACCACCTTCACCCTTGTAAAGGCAAGACTCCCCTGAGTCGATAGCAAAAAGAATCTCTGAATTTGCTCCATTGAGCAGTAAGTTATGGAGGGTCAAAGTTGACCTTTTGTACAGAAGCTCTCTGGGAGAGAGGATCCTATCTCCTAATTGTTCTAAGTCCTATCTCTCTCACAAACTCTATCTATTGATGTACGCAGCCAATCACATTACACTTCCGTACACAAAGTAAAGCTGCCGGTGTACTTTCTCTACGGACAGTGTACGAAATGGCCTAAATGTCGACACGTGGTATATCCGGATTCGCTCCCTCAATTTTTGAAGATGCCGCGATCCAATGTCATTCCGCCATGTGTCATCCGATGTGGCGATGACAAAAAACCGCCGAAATCCTCTTCTGCGATCTCGACGTTAATTCCAGCCGTCTGATTAAATTCATATTTAATCGTAGCCGTAATAAATACATGCGCGGTATTCGTTTTGCTAAAGAAATAAATGCGCGGTATTGGTTTCTTATCCGTACCGTAATCCGTACTTTTACATTACTGGATCTATGTACCCCTTAAACAATTACAGTTAAATGAATTATCCTACCTGGTAATGTTTAATTAAATATCAAACCACATAGTACGTAACACCAGTTAAAGACTTAACGGCTAAGGCTACCGGCTACCAGCTGCTTGCCGTCCGGCAGGTACCAGGATCAAATCCTGTGCCGGCATTTATCTTTTTAGTAAATAAACCCCTAACAGTAAATAAACTAATATATATTTCGCGTAATCCTCTGGATAGCCTAGGTAGCCATGGCTGTAGCTTCCTCTCCAATTTCTCAGTGACTGCGACAAGTTTGAGAGTAAGAGAGAGAAGTTAGAGGTAGACTGCCTCGGCTTCTTTCTATATTTCTATTTAGACCTAAAAAATACTTTAAATGGACCATTAATTTCTACACTCCCCTTATTTTCTAGTCAATCTTTAATTTCAGACCACATTTTAATCCACATTTTTCCCTACAGTATTTTAACTTTGGTGAGGGCACAGGTTTTGTCATCATGTCCGCTACCATTTTCTCATCAGATCTATATACAAAACTCACTATTTTATTCTCAACTTTTTCTCATACAAAACTTAATCTTATGTCCATATGTTTAGCCTTAAAATGGTTTTTTGGATTGGCTGCAATTGCTATGGCCGCTTGATTATCACAAAACACTGCATGCACTCCCTCCTTCATATACCCCTGTTCTTGCAGCAAGGACTTGACCAACATCAACTCTTTCACAACTGAACAAGAGGCCATGTATTCAGCCTCCATAGTGGACTGAGCAACCACCTTTTGTTGCTTACTGCTCCAACAACAAGCACCTTCCCCAACATAAAACACATACCCAGAAGCGCATCGTCTCATAGGTTCGTCCCCACCACTGGCATCACTCCAAGTAGTGATATCAGTGTGCTCCCCTCCAAAATGCAACCATAACTCTCTAGTTGATACCAGATATCTCATGACTCTCTTGGCTGCCTTTAGTCTCTTTCCTAGGATCATTTAGACTCCTACTGAGTACTCCAACTGCTGCCGCTATGTCTGGCCTGGTACAATTCATAAAATAGATTAAAATTCCTACGACCTGTCTATAAGGGATATACTTCAAAAGCTCTCTCTCATCTGGACTCATCTGATCATCTAAGATCATCACTCCTCCTTCTACACTCCCATCACTTACTTTTTCAAGTTCATGGGAGTGGTACAACTGTTAGCATTTTCCATTTGGAATTTCTCAAGCATATTTCCTATTCCTTCTTTCTGAGTAAGTCTGATAATCTTCTTCCCCCTATCTCTCTCCATTTGAATCTCCAAAATATATCTTGCCTCCCCTAAATCCTTCATATCAAATCTGCTTCTAAGATCTTTTTTTAACTTATTGATCTTTTCCAAAGATTTACTCAACAAAAGCAAATCATCCACATAAATTGCAATAAAAATGACACCATTCTCATCTTTAAACATATAGATAGAATGGTCAGAACTGATACGGATATATCCCAACCGGTATGAAACTCATCTAGTTTCTTATTCCACTGTCGGGGAGCCTGCTTCAGTCCATATAGGGACTTTATGAGCCTGCAGACTTTGCTCTCTTCTCCTTCTTCCACGAACCCCTCGGGTTGTCTCATGAAAATTTCTTCCTCTAACTCACCATTTAGAAAAGCGGTCTTAATGTCCATCTGGTGGATTTCCATGTCTTCCGCTGCAGCCAGATTGAGGAGAATCCTTACTGATGGGAACCGAACAACTGGAGCAAAAGTCTCCTCATATTCAATCCCCTCCTTTTGGGTGAACCCTTTTGCTACCAATCGAGCCTTATATCTCTCAATAGTATTATCTTGGTTCAGTTTTAGTTTAAATACCCATTTACACCCAATAGGTTTTCTGTCTGGAGGGCAATCTGCTAGTTCCAAAGTATTTGCTTCCATGATAGAAGCCATCTTATCATTTATGGCTCTAATCCATCTTTCTTTCTCTGGACTATTCACTGCCTCCGAGTAAGACTGAGGCTCATCAAGTTGAGATAGCTTAGTTACCTTATGAGCGGCTTGTTTTTCCTGTAATCTTTTGCTGCACCTCCTTCCTCCCTCAAACTCCGAAGCTGGAATGGATGGGAGTCTTGAATTTCTTCTCACTGTCTCATCGGCTCCCCTGTCCATGGAAACAGATTCTTGTCCCGCTTCTTCTATCTCGTCGAAGTCCATAAGAGTATGTGAGGTTTTTGGTGAGTCTCCTGTATCTTGGATCTCCCCTGAATTTGTAATCACGGTTTCACTCATGTCCCTTTTGGGAACGACCGAGTTCTCCTCACTTTCGGACTCAAATCTGATTCTTATCTTCTTTGTATATTTGAAGGGGTCAAATGACTTTCCTTCATCCATGACAACTAAGTGTTTAACCAGAATGATATCTTTATTTGCTAAGTGATATACTCTATATCCCTTAACAACCTCATCATATCCCACAAAGTATCCAGGTTTTCCCTTTGCATCTAGTTTCCAATTTTTCCTATCCGTGTCAAGACTGTAAACTTGGGTACCGAATACTTTAAGGTGTGAGATATCTGGTTTCTTTCTAACCCATCTCTCATAAGGTGTCACTCCCTTTACAATTGAGGTAAGGACTCTATTTTTAATGTAGTTGGCACAGTTCATTGCTTCTGCCCAAAATCTCTTTCCTATTTTCTTGTCTGCCAACATACTGCATGCACTATCTCTTACTGTTTCATTCAACCTCTCAGCTACCCCATTTTTTTCCGGGTTATATGGTACAGTTTTCTGGTGCTGCACTCCCTCATCTCTCAGATATTCCTCAAACTGGTTAGAGGTATATTCCCCCCCCATTATCACTCCTTATCCTTTTAATGGGGTTTCATGCAACTTCTCACTCCAAGCTTTATATTCTTTGAAATAAGTTGATGCTTCAGACTTTGTTTTCAGAAAGTAGACTCTAGAGTATCTTGACCAGTCATTGGTTATTGTCATCATAAACCTCTTTCCTCCAACCGAAGGTACTTTTGCCGGACCCCAAATATCTGTGTGGACCAAATTTAACACTTTCTCACCTCTATATGTGGCGGCTTTGGGAAAGGGAAGTCTGTGAGCCTTACCTTGAGCACAACCACTACAATCATCCATCATTTCATTATCCCCAAACATAATGCCTTCTACTACCCCAAGCTTTTTCATTTCCCTCAACCTATCAAAATGCACATGCCCCAACCGCTTATGCCAAATCATCAACTTAGGAACACCAACATAGTAAGCATTCTTCTTTTCATTACTCAGGTTAAGCCTAAACATTCCTTGGCTACCCTTATCTGCCGTGAAGTAAACTTCATCCCCATACTTAGCTGTAAAGACTCCCTTTCTGGTGAAGGTATCAAACTCTTTGTCATCTAGCAGAGACGTAGAGACAAGATTTTTACTCAACTGAGGAATGTAGAGTACATCTGAGAATGTAAGTATAGAAGTTTTACCCTCCACTAAGACTTTGAGATCTACTGATCCCACTAGATCTTTAGTAACCACTCTTCCATCCCCATACTCTATCTCTACAGTATGGATCTTTCTTAGCTTAGTGAAGAGTTCTTTATTGCGACACATATGCATGGATGCATCTGAGTCGATGATCCATCCTTCCTGTGGAGCTTACTAAATTGCTCCAAGGGCACACTTTTGTCTCCGAGGGATCTCTTTCTCCACCAGACTCTCGTCAAGAAGAAGCTCCCCATCCTCCTTCGAGGACTCATCCTGGTTTCTCTTGTCACTTTTGTGACCACAAGCGCCTTTTTCTTCCCTCCGGAAGAACCCCCTCCACGATTCTCTTGGAGCCTCAGCTCCTTTAGCTTGACACAATATGCGATGAAGTGTCCAAGCTTTTTGCAAAAATGACAAAGACCCTTTGGGGGCCTTGGTCTCCCAGAATGATCTCTTTCCCCTCTGTTAGGTTTCTTCAGGTCCTTCCCCTATCGGTCCCCTCCTGCTGCTAGAGCTTGAATGCTCTTCCCTCCTCTCCTAATCTCCATTGTGTAGTCTTGCACGAGTATCATCCTGACCACTGTGTTCCATTTCCATGAACTATCAGGCAATTCCTGTACTCGGTACGCTATGTTTTCAAACTCATTTGGTAACTTCATGATGAGTGTGTTAACTTTCATCTTCGTTGTACCTGTCCACCTGGCACTTTCCATCTCCATATACAAACTAGAATGATCATTACAGTAATCTAACATCTTTCCTCCTTTGTAAGTGTAACTCACTAGCTGTTGCTCAGCCTATTTCCAGCTCTATAAATCTCCACTAAACTCACCCTCAACTCGTCGGCCTTGTAAATGTGAAGATGAGGGGTGGCCAACGCTTGAGTGAGGTGCCTCAGAATGAAGTTTTTGGTAGCCATGTTTACATCCTCCCACATTGAGTATCGTTCTCCGCGGTCTTCACGGTCGCCCCTCCCGGTACTGTGGCAATAGGAGTGAGGGGTGTCTCCTTCCCTTCCCCTTTTTGGACACACTGCTGTCCCCATCATCTGCCTCCTCCGCTGAGGCAGCCGTTGCTGTAGGAAATCTTACTCCTCCAAATCCTGGTGGAGTTCGCGAAGGTGGACGTTTCACATGTCCACTGAAGATACCCCAAGAACGCACAGCTCCCATCATTGCTTTGATGAACCCAGATCCATAAAAGGTTTATATCTCAATTTGTGTCCTTTACTGGATACTGAAGCTCCGAAGTTTTATAAGTATAATAAACCACTGCTAATACCAGAAAGCACACAATAACTGCATAGCATATAATTCCACCGCATTTTAGCCTGGAATTTCGCTCGTAGGAGGCCTTTGATTTGCAACCAGGCGATTCCTCTCACAGCCCCTTATGTTCCCCGCAGGCGACTACCCATCCCGCCCTGCCGACCCAATGGACGCCAACCATCCCATCGTCCGTACGCCTCGAATTTCTGCGACCAAATATCGTCTCTCCACGTGGCGCCAGGTCATACCACGTCACTAAATGCCAAAGTTACCATTCCAGGATTTCGGTGATGATGTGCGCCGTCAGATTTGACGCAAAAAGTAATCTCAGCCATAATAAATACTTGCGCCATATTTGTTTCTATGTCGAAACAAAATGCGCGATATGCGTTTCAGATTATTATAGTACTTCGTATTTATCAAACTGTATCTATGCATGCCGTAAAAATTTTCATTTAAATGATTTATGTATAGTACAATAGTTTAAATACTAATCAAACCCTATATCTCCTAACGGACTTCTACGACAGACTGGTTAGAGCTAACGGTTACGCCGCGCTTTGCCGGTCGGGGGTTTGAGTCCTACCAGTCTCAACCTTTTATTGAGAGTGACTTAAGTCACTCTTTAGTCCTTCCCATGGAGCTGAGGCAGCCATGGCTTTATCGCTCTCTCTCTCCTTCAGTAGGGCGAGAGAGAAGAGATGGAGGCAGGCTGCCTACATTTTCTTTGTATGTTTTCCGCTAATTAATTTAGACCTAGAAAATACAATAAAACTAATTATTTCAACAAAGGACTGCCTTTTGAGTGTAGGAGAATTATAGGCAGCCATGGCTCTAGCTTCTTCTTCAGCCTCCATTGACTACGACAAGTATGGGGCTAGAGAGAGAAGTTAGAAGCAGGCTGCCTCTGCTTTTCCTTCCTCATTTTAGATTACTTAAGAAACCTAGAGAATACATAAGAAAACCTTTTAATTTCAATACTCCCGTTATTTTCTAGTCACCTTTTAGTTTAAGTCCACACTTCTTTCTGCAAAATTTCAAGTTAGGAGAAGGCACCGGCTTTGTCATCATGTTTGCCACCATTTCACTGTCTGGTCTATATTCTAGACTTATTATTTTGTTCTCCACCTTTTCCCTAACAAAGCTAAGTCTGATATCCATGTGCTTTGCTTTAAAGTGATGTTTAGGATTAGCAGCAATTGCAATTGCAGCTTGATTATCACATAATATTTTTTGAATTACAATCTTAAGATGTCCGAACTCACCAAGTAAGGATTTGACTCACATCAATGTAGGAATTGATGGTCCTTTTTAAGAATTTTCTACGTCTAAATAGAAATACATAAAGAAGCCGAGGCAGTCTATCTCTAACTTCTCTCTCCAACTCCCACACTTGTCGCAGTCACTAAGAAGTTGGAGAGGAAGCTAGATCTATGGCTACCTACGCTATCCAGAGGTTTACGGGAAATAGATTAGTTGATTTATTGAATGGTACACCGCCAATCGTAATTAGAGTAAATTATTCTAATTAAGTCTCTCGAAATTTCGACTCTATCACATGAAATTGAGTAAACGATTCTAATTTTTCATTATTCTATTTAAGGTAAAATTTACTTAGCGTTTTTAATTCTAATATAGGTTCGTTTTAAATAGTGTGGAGTACGGATCTGTCTGACAGTGCAAAATTGTACTTTATTAAGTAAAAAAGTTCAAATAATGATTTAATACAGGCCATTATCATGTAACTGCGTTTAAACAAACCGCATAGTGCAAACGTCATAGTGACGATAAACGGTACGTTTTGCCAAATTTTGTACGAATACCTTATTTACAGTAGAGGATATTAGCGTGTCAAATTAGAGTACTTAAATAAATTAGAGTAAACTTCATAGTTGAAAAAGCTCTATCACATAAATTAGCGTTAATTTCTCTAATTGTTTTTTTTAGTTTTTGTACTCGAATTTTTTCATTACTCTAATTACGGTTCGCGGTGTAGTTTATTTACTAAAAGGATTAGTGATGCAACTAGGGTTTGATCCTGGTACCTGCCGGGCGTCAGGCAGCCGGTAGACAATAACCTTATCCCTTAGGTCTAAAGCTAATGATACATGCTAAAGGGTTTGATATTTATTTAAACATTACCACGTAGGATATTTCATTTAACGGAAACTGCTTACGGAATACATAGAGTGAGTTATGTAGAAGTACGGAATACGGTACGGATAAGAAACAAGTACCGGGCATTTGTTTCTTTAAACGAAACAAATACCGCGCAAGTATTTATGACGGCTCTGATTGAAATCTGCATTCAATCGGACAGCCAAGAAGAAAGCCGAGATCGCGGAAGAGAATCTCGGTGGTTTGTGGTCATCGCCACATCGGATGACACGTGGCGAAATTGCGTTGGATCGCGACATCTCCAGGAATTACGGGACCAAATCCGGATATGACATGTGTCGACTTTTAGGCCATGTCGTACAATATCCGTACAGAAAGTACACCGGCAACTGTACTTTTGTGTACGGAAGTGTAATTTGATTGGCTTTGTACGTCAGTAGATAGAGTCTGTGAGAGAGATAGGACTTAGAAAAATTGGTAGATAGGACCCTCTCTCCTAGAGAGCTTTTGTACAAAAGGTCAACTTTGACCCTCCATAACTTACTGCTCAGGGGAGAAAATTCAGAGATTCTTTTTGCTATAGACTCAGGGGAGTCTTCCCTTTAGAGGGGTGAAGGTGGCCAGAGATTTTGTCTGCCAGGGTGGAAGTTGTTCTTGGTGAAACACAAAGGGGTCAGGGTTATCCTAGAGGCTTCTTAGAAGATCTCCATTCTGAGGACTTATGGAGGTCTCAGAGTTTCAGGTTATGGGCCCACCCTCTAGGGTATTAACCTTTAATGGAATTGGCTTCATATACTGGGAAAGTATGATGATAGGAGCTCTATGCGAGAAAAGGTTTTGGGGGATAGTGAGTGGACGAGTGGGGCTTCCATCAAGTCTTGGAATATCTCCACGCTTTGGAGGAAAAAGATTCACCAGGAAAGAGGATCCACCTTCAACGGAGGAGACAAAGGAAGGGGAGGTGTTGGACAAAGGAAATGAGAAGTAGACGACCACACCAATAACAACTGGTTCGGCATTCATGTCACCTATTCCAAGAAAGAGGAGAATGATACTGATACCTGAGACTTCAACAATATGGCGGCAAAGCACTTCAACCTCCGCCATCTTACTCAAGGGCTTGCATATTTTCATTTGCAGGTAGAAAAGGCATCCGATCTTTGGATGGCTCTCATAGAGATGTACCGAAGTGGTACAATTCACCAACAATAGTTGGCTGATCAGAAAGTTAAGGAGTATGTATACAAAGGGGGGAAGATGTTGGATTTTTGCAATGAGCTTGCTACACTCTTCATGGACCTAGAGAGTGCCGGAAAATATTTTAGTGAAAAAGAAAAGGTTAACTGTTTATTGATGAAGTTAACCGATGAGTTCGAGAACATAGTCAACCGTGTGCAGGACTCGCCGGACTCAAGGTGGATATGGAACTCATTAGTAGGGATGATTCTCGTTCGGGAGAATAAGATTGAGATCTAAAGGGGAGGAAAGAGTGGACAAGCGCTGGCAACTGCAAATGATTGGAGGAACAAGGATTCTCGGAAACTAGTCGTAAACTATGGAGGGAGGGAGCAGAAAAATCAGACCGACGAGTTCGGACGAAGGACTCCCAAAGGTTTATGTCATTTTTGTAAGAAACCGGGGCACTATATGGCAGAGTGCACTAAGCTAACCGAGCTTCGGTTAAAGGAGGGGCAGGTCAGTGGAACCACGAGAGGAAAGAAAAAGGCACTTGTGACACAGGTACATGAGGCGGAATCCGAGGACGAGGACGATGAGCTTCTATTAGATGAGGAGTTGGAGGCGAAAAATGAGGTCGAAATTCCACGAAGGCGGAAATGTGCTTACGATGGATTGAAAGGTGAAGCAGGCTGGATTATAGATTCAGGTGCCTCCATGCACATGTGTAAGGATAATTACCTATTCACTGAGATAAGAAAGATTCCCACCGTAGAGATAGAGCACAGGGATGGGAGGATAGTCGCTACTACTCTTGTAGAATCGGTAGATCTGAAAGTGTTAGAGAAAGGAAAGACATCCATAGTAACATTTTTTGATGTATTGTTTATTCCGGAGCCGAAAAAAAAACCTCATCTCTACATCTATATTAGATGATAAGAATTTTTTTTTGTAGCATTACGGAAGGAGTCTTTACTGCTAGTTTTGAGGAGGATGTCTATTTCATTGATGAGGAAGGTAGCCAAGGGATGTTTAGGCTGATTTTAAGTAATGAAACAAAGAAACTTTATTATACTAGTGTTCATGATATTATGATGTGGCATAAGAGGCTTGGGCATCTGAATCTAGATAAGTTAAGAGAGATGAAAAAAATTGAAGTGGTGGAAGGGATTCAATTCAGTGAGAGTGATAATATAAGTGATTGTAGTGGATGTGCTCAAGGTAAAGCACACAGATTACCCTTTCCCAAAACAACCACCTATAAGGGAGAAAAAAATCTAGATTTAGTACACACAAATATTTGGGGACTGGCTAAAGTGCCCTCACCGGGGGGGAAGAGATTTATGATGACTATCACTGATGATTCGTCTCGGTATTCCAGGGTGTATTTTTTGAAAAACAAGTCAGAAGCTCAGGATTGTTTAAGACAATATAAAGCATGGAGCGAAAAACTCCATGAAACTCCAATCAAGAGAGTAAGGAGTGACAATGGTGGAGAGTATACTTCTAACCAGTTTGAGGATTTTTTGAGAGAAGATGCAGTCCTAACACCAAAAGACATTTCCAGAAAACTCGGAACAAAATGGGGTAGCTAAAAGACTAAATAGGACACTAAGTGATAGTGCTATAAGTATGTTGTCGGATAAGAAGATAGAAAAAAGATTTTGGGCAGAAGAAATGAACTGTGCTAATTATCTCAAAAATAGAGTTCTTACTTCAGCTATAAAAGATGAAACGCCTTACGAGAGATGGACAGGCCGGAAACCAGGCATATCTCACTTAAAGGTTTTTGGTAGTCAAGTATTCAGTCTAGATACAGATCGGTCTAATTGGAAGCTAGATCCTAAAGTAAACCGGGAAATTTATTAGGATATGATGAGGATGTTAAAGGATATAGAGTTTATGATCTAAAAAAGGAAGATATAATCTTGGTAAAGCATCTAGTAGTTATGGATGAAGGAAAGTCTGTGGATCCCTTTAAGTATACAAAGTCAGTAAAAATCAGAATTGAGTCAGAAAATTCCGATGACTTTGAGCTTCCTGACTATCCAGGTTTTAGATAAGATGACATTTTTGCAGGTACAAATCAGACCAAAAAGGACTCGGCTGCGGAAACTCCAATGACAACTCTACCCGAAGCGGAAGACGTGGTGGAAATTGATTGGGAATCAAAAGATAGGGGAGAAGCCGAGATTGTTCGAAAGAACCCACGATAACCATCTATCTCGGCAACAGATTTTGAGGGGGGAAGAAGAAGTAGCAAATGATTGCAAGAAAAACAAGTTAATAACAAGGTAACTAAAATATCTCATCAAGATGAACCTCAGACTTATGGAGAGGCGATGACCTGTCCAGAAAGAAACCGGTGGAAGACAACCATCAATGAGAAGATGGCCTCAATTATGGCAGCCAATACTTGGGAGCTAGTGGATTGTCCACCTAACCGAAAACCAATCTGTTGTAAGTGGGTTCTCAAATTAAAACTGAACCCAGATAACACAATTGAGCACTACAAGGCCCGATTAGTGTAAAAGGGATTTACACAAAAGGAGGGAATTGACTACGAGGAAACCTTTGCCCCGGTGGTCAGATTTCCCTTCGTCGCATACTTCTTAAAATGGCAGCAGCGGAAGACATGGAAGTGCACCAGATGGACATCAAGACAACCTTTTTGCATGGAGATATGGAAGAGGAGATATTCATGCGACAACCCGAAGGGTTTGTGGAGGAACGAGGGGAGAGTAAGGTATGCCGGCTGATTAAATCTCTTTATGGTTTGAAACAGGCACCTCGACAATGGAATAAGAAGCTTGATGAGTTTCTTACCGGTTTGGGATATATCCGGATCAGCTCAGATCACTCAATCTATATTTTTGAAGATGATGAAGGTGTTATATTTATTGCAATTTATGTTGATGATTTGCTTGTTTTAAGTAAAATCAATGGTAAAAATTAATAAACTGAAAACCGATCTTAAGGGGAGATTTGAAATGAAGGATATGGGGGAAGCAAAATATATTTTGGGAATTCAAGTAGAAAGAGACCGAAAAAGGAAGATTATAAGATTGACTCAAAAGGAAGCAATAATGAACATGCCTGAAAATTCAGATGGATAAGCTAATAGTTGTACAACTCCAATGGAGTTAAAGAAGGGAAGTGAGGGGAGTAAGGAAGAACGAGTCATAGTCTTAGATGAGGAATTATCTCCTGAAGAACAGAAGTTTATGCAGACTATTCGTTACAGGCAAGTAGTGGGAAGTCTAATCTATTTTATGAATTGTACCCGGCCAGATTTAGCTGCAGCTCTAGGAGTGCTGAGTAGAAGTCTAAATGCTCCCACTAAGAGGGATTGGGAGGTAGCTAAGAGAGTCGTTAGATATTTGATAGGAATTAGGGATCTATGGTTGCATTTGGGTGGGGAGAATACTGACATCGCTACTTGGAGTGATGCTAGTTATAGTGATGCTCCGATGAGGAGATGTACTTATGGATATGTATTTTATGTGGGTGATGGCCTTGCTGTTGGAGTAGCAAACAACAAAAGGTTATTGCTCAGTTCACCATGGAGGCTGAGTATATAGCCTCTTGCTCTGCTGTAAAAGAAATGATGTGGGTCAAGTCTTTGCTTGGTGAGCTTGTTTACCTTAAGAGTGGTGTGCATAAAAGTTTTTGTGATAATCAGGCATCAACCGCTATTTGTGCCAATCCTAAACATCATTTTAAAGCCAAACACATGGACATTAGACTCAGCTTTGTTAGAGAGAAAATAGAAAACAAAATAATCAGTTTAGAGTACCGACCAGATAGCGAGATGGATGCAGATATGATGTCCAAACCCATGCCTTCCCCTAAGCTAATTTCCAACAGGGAGAAGTGTGGTCTAAAATTAAAGATTGACTAGAAAATAAGGGGAGTGTAAAAATTGATGGTCGTTTTTAAGTATTTTCTACGTCTAAATAGAAATACGGAAAGAAGCCGAGGCAGTCTATCTCTAACTTCTCTCTCCAACTCTAACACTTGTCGCAGTCACTCAGAAGTTGGAGAGGAAGCTAGTGTTGAAATAATTAGTTTTATTGTATTTTCTAGGTCTAAATTAATTAGTAGAAAACATACAAAGAAAATGTAGGCAGCCTGCCACCATCTCTTCTCTCTCGCCCCCATACTTGTTGTAGTCACTGAAAGAGAGAGAGAGAGCGATGGAGCCATGGCTGCCTCAGCTCCAGGGGAAGGACTAAAAAGTGACTTAAGTCACTCTCAACAAAAGGTTGAGTCCGGCAGGACTCGAACCCCCGACCGGCAGAGCGCGGCTCAACCGTTAGCTCTAACTAGTCTGTCGTAGAAGTCTGTTAGGAGATATAGGGTTTGATTAGTATTTAAACTATTGTACTATACAGAAATCAATTAACAGAAAATATTTACGGCGTGCATAGATACAGTTTGATAAAATACGAAGTACTATACTAATTTGAAACGCATATCGCGCATTTTGTTTCGACATCGAAACAAATATCGCGCAATTATTTATTACGGTTGAGATTACATTTCGCGTCAAATCAGACAGCGCACATCATCGCTGAAATCTCGGAATGGTAACTTTGGCATTTAGTGACATGGCATGACCTAGCGCCACGTGGAGAGACGACATTTGGTCGCACGAATTCCAAGGAACGTACGGACGAGTGGAAAATAGACACGCGTCCACGTAATGGCCTAGTCGTACAGAGGCCGTACAGAAAGTACATCGGCAGTAGTACTTTCTGGTAGTGTATAGTGTTCTGATTGGTTCATACATGCACTAGATAGGGGCTGTAAGAGGAACTAGAAAAAACTAGGACTTAGGAAAAATCAGGAAGATAGTCCTCTCTCTCTTTGAGAGTTTGTATAAATTGGCATCTTTGCCACCCTATAACTTATCGCTTGGTTGGGCGTTTTCAGAGATTTCTTTTTCTACGAACTCAGGGGAGTCCAGGCTGCACAAGGGTGCAGTCAAATTTTGTGCTTATCTGCTTGGGTAGCAGTGGTTTCCATTGAAAGTGGGTTAGCTAATAACTATCTAGAGGCTTTTTGTATTCTGTAGTCCAATGGAGGACACAGAATTGCAGCTAGAGCCATGGCTACCTAGGCTATCCAGAGGTTTACGGGAAATACATTGATTGATTTATTGAATGGTAGTTTATTTCATATAACGATTAGTGATGCAACCAGGATTTGATCCTGGTACATGCCGGGCATCAAGCAGCCGATAGACAGTAACCTTATCCGTTAGGTCTAGAGCCAATGATACATGATATAGGGTTTGATATTTATTTAAACATTACCACGTAGGATATTTCATTTAACAGAAACTGCTTACGGAATACATAGAGTCAGTTATGTAGAAGTACGGATTACTGTACGGATAAGAAACAAGTACCGCACATTTGTTTCTTTAAACGAAACAAATATCGCGCAAGTATTTATGACGGCTCTGATAGAAATCTGCATTCATTCGGACGGCCGGGAAGAAAGCCGAGATCACGGAAAAGAATCTCGGCGGTTTGAGGTCATCAAAACATCGGATGACACGTGGCGAAATTGCGTTGGATCGCGGCATCTTCGAGAATTACGGGACCGAATCCGGATATGACATGTGTCAACTTTTAGGCCATGTCGTATAATATCCGTACAGAAAGTACACCGGCAACTGTACTTTTGTGTACGAAAGTGTAATTTGATTGGCTCCGTACGTCAGTAGATAGAGTCTGTGAGAGAGATAGGACTTAGAAAAATTGGTAGATAGGACCCTCTCTCCCAGAGAGCTTCAGTACAAAAGGTCAAATTTTGACCCTCCATAACTTACTGCTCAGGGGAGCAAATTCAGAGATTCTTTTTATTATCGACTCAGGGGAGTCTTGCCTTTACAAGGGTGAAGGTGGGCAGAGTTTTTGTTTGCCAAGGTGGCAGTTGTTCTCGCTGAAACACAGAGGGATCAGGGTTATCGTAGAGGCTTGTTGGAAGATGTCCATTCTGAGGACTTATGAAGGTCTCAGAGTTTCAATCAATTCCTTTACAGCAGAGCAAGATGCCATATATTCAGCCTCCATGGTGGATTGAGCAATGACCTTTTGCTGCTTACTGCTCCAGCAACAAGCACTATTCCCCAAATACAACACATATCCAGAAGTACATCTTTGCATCAGAGAATCCCCATAGCTGGCATCACTCTAAGTGGTGATGTCACTATTTTCCCTACCTAGATACAGCTATAGATCCCTAGTTCCTATGAGATATCTCAAGACCCTCTTAGCAGCTTCTCAATTTCTTTTGGTAGGAGCATTCATATCTTTTCCATTCTTAACTCCCCTCCGGATTTTGATTGTATTCTCTTGGACGAGAATCATACCAACTACCGAATTCCATATCTACCTGGAGTCTGGCTGATGTTGTACCCGGTTCACAATGTACTCATACTCATCGGGTAGTTTCACGAGTAAGCAATGTACCTTTGCCTTCTCGATTTCTACTTTTCTGGCACACTCTAACTCCATGAAGAGTAAAGCCAGTTCATTCTAGAAATCGAGCATCTTCTCTCCTTTGTGAAAGTATCCATTGATCATTTGATCAGCTAGCTTCTGTTCTTGAATAGTATCGCTTCGGTACATCTCTATAACCGCATCCCATAGATCGGATGCCCTTTCCACCTACAAATGAGGACCTGCGAGTCCTTGTTTTAGATGACGGAGAACAAAATGCTTGGCCACCATGTTGTTGTAGTCCTAGGTATCGATGTCATTCTCCTCATTGCTCGAAATAGGAGACATGAAAGCAGATTCGGTTGCTATAGGTATGGTTTTTTCTTTTTTTTTCCCCTTTTCCATCACGATGCTTTCTCTGTCTTGTGTGTCCTCTAATAGCAGTGAATCTAGTTTCCTACCAAATCTGCTTCCTCTAAACCTTGGAGGAATAGCAGGGCCGGATGGGCGCTTTACTCGCCCACTCACTATTCCCCAAAATATTTTCTCACTTAGGGCTCCCATCATCATACTTTCCCACTAGATGAACCTAGTCCCATTGAATATGGGCACCTTAGAGGGTGGGCCCATAACTTGCAACTCTGAGACCCCCATTGGTACTCACATTAGACAGCTTGCTAGAAGCCTCTATGATAACCTTTGTTTTTTAAGCGTTGTCTGAATATTGCTGACACCCTGACAAAATATAGACTGACTAGACTTGACCCTTTGAAGAGCTCCGTACGTCAGTAGATAGAGTCTGTAAGAGAGATAGGGTTTAGAAAAAATGGTAGATAGGACCCTCTCTCCTAGAGAGATTCTGTACAAAAGGTCAACTTTGACCCTCCATAACTTACTGCTCAGGGGAGAAAATTCAGAGATTCTTTTTGCTATCGACTCAAGGGAGTCTTCCCCTTAGAGGGGTGAAGGTGGTCAGAGATTTTGTCTGCCAGGGTGGAAGTTGTTCTTGGTGAAACACAAAGGGGTCAGGGTTATCCTAGAGGCTTCTTAGAAGATCTCCATTCTGAGGACTTATGGAGGTCTCAGAGTTTCAGGTTATGGGCCCACCCTCTAGGGTATTAACCTTTAATGGAATTGGCTTCATATACTGGGAAAGTATGATGATAGGAGCTCTATGCGAGAAAAGGTTTTGGGGGATAGTGAGTGGACGAGTGGGGCTTCCATCAAGTCTTGGAATATCTCCACGCTTTGGAGGAAAAAGATTCACCAGGAAAGAGGATCCACCTTCAACGGAGGAGACAAAGGAAGGGGAGGTGTTGGACAAAGGAAATGAGAAGTAGACGACCACACCAATAACAACTGGTTCGGCATTCATGTCACCTATTCCAAGAAAGAGGAGAATGATACTGATACCTGAGACTTCAACAATATGGCGGCAAAGCACTTCAACCTTCGCCATCTTACTCACGGGCTTGCATGTTTTCATTTGCAGGTAGAAAAGGCATCCGATCTTTGGATGAAAAAAAAATTGTTAGTCCTAATTCACTTTAAAAAAATTATATATATCGTTATAAATTTGGTTCAGCGACGGCCTGTAGACGTCGCTAAATTCAGCGACCAATGCTGGTCGTCGCTGGTTCAAGCATTTGGAGACATTTCAAGATTCAGCGACGACAGATTAACGTCGCTGATTCAGCAACGAGTTGAAGTTGTCGCAATGTCAAACATACCACAAGTGAAAAAAAAAAAAAACATGTCAGTCATAATTCATAAAAAAAATTATTTATATATTACAAATAAAATTTGGTTCAGCGACGGCCTGCAGTCGTCGCTAAATTTAGCGACCAATGTTGGTCGTCGCTGGTTGAAGTATTTGGAGCCATTTCAAGATTCAACGACGACATGAAACAAGTAAGTGAGTGGTTGAAACATAGGAAGTGATATAATGGAGTAAGAGTTAGAAAATATTACATACCAATTACCGTTTTTTTTTATTCGACAATGCCCGTGTGAGCCTCGTCAATTGCTCTCGATCCGCTTTTATTTGTTCTTGTTGAGCAGCTAATTGTTGAGTAAGTGTCGCGATTATTAAAGGCAAATCCTCTCCTCTCGGAGGTGAAGGTGGCCTAAACGGTGGTGGAACCCTTTGTATTTCCCAAAGGCGAGAACGTGGCACTCTGACATTGCGACATTTTTGCAATATCGTCGTACGAGCATCTCGGAGAGCAAGTACCTCGAGAGTTACTCGACAAAATTTTAGGATGTAGTATAGCCGTGGATCCCACGGATGATGATGACGTAGCAACTCCGAGACATTCACCCGAAAATCGTCCTCCCCACGAACAACCCACGTTAACCGGGGATCCGCCGGATCAAATTGCCTTATGTGGGCAAAGGTTGAGCCTCGGTCCTCAAGCGAGATAAACAACCATGTTGGATGTGCGGTGACATCGGCGGGGATGTCAAGAATTTGCTGAAAAGGATTCGCTTCTGGGTCTAGGCGTCGGGGCTCACCATACCTCCAATGTTCTGGCCATTTGGCAACCGGAATATAATCTTTGGGTCGAGGCACGAAGCTGTCCATTTCCTCCCCTCCCGTGGGAGGAGGAAAATACCAATCGGGATGCTAATCCGTGTATGGAGGTTGAGGATGTGGTGGAGCCATTACAATGGCTCTCTTGATATTCGGCGTGGGAGGCGCCCCGAACACGTCGTCCTCATCATCAAATTCCTCCTCACGTTGTTTTTCCTCACTATCCGGGGTTTGTTCGTCCTCGGTGGTGGGATCATCCTCGTTTTTCCACACCATGATGTCGGTGGGTTCCAAAATATCGGGTTCGGGCTTGACTTCAGACCGTTCTTCACCATCCTCGATGCTCTCGTCGCTATCCAAAGACGAGGGGACGTATAATTCGTCATTGTCATATTTCACTTTACGCTTACCCTTTGCTCTCTCCTTCTTCCTAGCAATCTTTGTACGTGCGTAAATTCCCCCACCTTTCTCGACGGTCACCTCTCCCCCCACTCCTTCCTCCTCCACGGTCTCACAAAACCCTTTTTTTTTTATTATCCTTCTTTTTGTACCTAATCTTCCCCTAACCTCACTCGACCCACCCTCTTCAACCGTCGTATAACAGAGACAAAATGCCAAAGTGCACAACGGAAGATACCCAGGACCTCCTCGTAGCAACAGCAAGATCACACCACAAGGACAAGTAAAAGGGGTAGCGCTTTATTACCAAGGAGAAGATTACAACATCCAGCGCTCGTTACTAAGGTCTACTCGAAGAGTCTGTCCCTTAACTAAGTCTGCCCGACTATTTAAGCTCACTAGTTGCTAGTCACTCTTGTACTGTACAGGTGCACCCGTGGACCTTCAAGGTCTTCCTAGCTCAATCTCAAAACATCTTTCTAGAACTATACAATTCAATCTACATTCCGCGGCGTTGCTATACTGCTACGCTGCGTTGCTATGTTACGCTCCTATACTGCGCTACTATGCTGCTACGCTACTTAGTTGCTACGTTTCTAAGTTACTACGGTGCTATGTTGCGCTGGTCTGGAATCGCAGTTGCGCGGCTCTGACACCGGAACTATAGCAATCTAGTTGTTAGCCACTAAGTACCCAACTCTTTAACCCTGTTACAGTGCCTCCCACTAAGGCTTCAACGTCCCGCTGAACCTTACTGGCTCAAGGAAACTGCAATTGTAGGAGTATGCCGTACGTCTCTTCACGGTACTCCTCAAACTCTTGTTCCAGGGTGTCGAGTAGGCTTTGGAGCTGCTCACACCGGGTCTCCAGCAGCGCAATATGATGGTCTACCGCTGCCAATCGTCTCCGAGTGATTCTCTCCCGAACCAAGTCCTCCTTTTCCTCCGATACAACCTCTGGTCCCTCGGGTTGGGGCGGAATGGCCACCGTTGCAGACTCCTCGGGTGTCGAAATGTGGGGCGCTTTGGGTTTTGCAAGTTGATGTTCCTTTTCCGCCTCTTCCTCAACCGGTTCCCAACGGGTTACCTTCCTTAGCTTAAAGGACGCATGTTTCTTGGCCGCTCGGGCTCGTTACAGAGCGTTCTTCCGGGCCAGCTTGAGTGCCCGTCCTCAGGTGTAGCCTTTGCCCGAGAGATGATATCATGGAGGCGAACATCCCACGGGTGATAATGGCGAAGCAACCCGGAAACATCCATCCTGTACCGGTAGTTAGCTTCAACTACTTCCACAAACGACAGAGCATGAGGGTTTAGTTGCACATGACCCTTGTGGTTGTTCTCGAGGTCCTTTGTCCTCATAAATTTCCAGGCCGGGTGGGACAAAAGTTGGAGGGTATAAAGATAGGATCCCCAGGCTTTCCCGTATGCCACTCCTCCGGCCACTCCGCTTGATCCTAATAAAAGCGCTTCGCGAAGTTGAAGGTGATGTCTGGATGCCGTGTGTCAACAAGGAGTGGAAAGAGGTAATCGAGAATTTCCTCTGCCTGTTCACTCACCTCGGCCATCTCCCTTTAACTTTCCCGAAGGAGAAACTGTTGAAAAGAGGTAATTAATAGTTCACTTCCCTATTTTAGTTTTGCTTTAAAGAAAGAGAGTGAGGATCAAAGGCGCGCCATGGCTGCCGCCATATTTAGAAAGTGGCAGTTTTTGAAGTAAAGGGTATTTTGCTAAAATGATGCCTAAGTCTAGATTTGAACTTGCGACCTCTCGATTCTCTATAGCCTTACGCCTTAACCATTAAGGCGTTACGGAACGATACACTTGACGGGTTTCATAAATATATAAACATTAACGCAACAGCTAATTAACATCAGACTAACCAAAAGGAGCAATTCCTGCATGTACGCGAATCTGAACCGTGTAAAATATGTTTTGATCGGACGAACGGCATTATAGCCACCACGCGAAGTGAGCTTTTTGCGGCATAAGGAGATAGCGTCACGCGGTGCCACGTGGCGCCACATTATTTGATACCGGAGAAGATGGGAGGAGGAACCATGACTTCGGATTTGACAGATGTCACCTTGTAGACCTTGTCGTACAATGGTCGTACAATAAGTACATCGCCCATTCTACCTTCTTGTACTATATAGTGATCCTATTGGACTAGGGTTTAGTAGTAGGTAGTCGTGAGTAGGCAGACCGAGACTTAGTAATATTTAGGTACATCTCTCTCTAAGAGAGCTTGTAACTATAAAGGTCATCTTTGACCAGCCATAACTTACTGCTCAGGGGAGCAAATTCAGTGATTCTTTTTGCGTTTGACTCAGGGAAGTCTTGTCCTCACAAGGGTGATGGTGGTCAGAATATTTGTGTGTCTGGGCGGCGCTTATTCAGCGGGAGAGTAGAAGGGGCAAATATTATCCTAGAGGCTTTACATTGGCTGCTCATTCTGTGGGTGAATGGAGACCACATAATTTCATAGTCCCAGGTATCGATGTCATTCTCCTCATTGCTCGAAAAAGGAGACATGAAAGCAGATCCGGTTGCTATAGGTATGGTTTTCTCTTTTTGTTTCCCCTTTTCCATCACAATGTTTTCTCCGTCTTGTGTGTCCTCTGATGGCGGTGAATCTAGTTTCCTACCAAAATCTGCTTCCTCTAAACCCTGGAGGAATAGCAGGGCCGGATGGGTGCTTTCTCGCCCACTCACTATTCCCCAAAATCTTTTCTCACATAGGGCTCCCATCATCATACTCTCCCACTAGATGAACCCAGTCCTATTGAATATGGGCACCCTAGGGGTGGGCCCATAACTTGCAACTCTGAGACCCCCATTGGTACTCAGATTAGGCAGCTTGCTAGAAGCCTCTATGATAACCTCTGTTTTTTAAGCGTTGTCTGAATATTGCTGACACCCTGACAAAATATAGACTGACCAGACTGCACCCTTTGAAGAGCAGACTCCCTTAAGTCTGGCACAAAAAGAATCGTTGTATTTGCTCCCTTGAGCAGTACTTTATCAATGGTCAAAGATGACCTTTTATACAGAAGCGCTCTGGGAGAGACTACGACCTTAATATTTTCTAAGTCTTGAACCCCTCTCTTATCCCTCTACTAATGAAGTATGGAGCCAATCAATTCAGTTTACAGTATAGAAAGGTACTTGGCCCGGAGTACTTTTTGTACGGCAATTGTACGACATGGCCAAGAAGATGACGCTTGCCATTTCCGGGTTCGCCATGGTATGTCCCAAAGATGCTGCCATCTAATGTTATGTTGCCAAGTGTCACCGGACGTGGTTGGGACAACAAACCGCCAAATCGTCCATTCCGCGATGCCGACTTCTTCCTCCGCAGTCCGATTGATATCGGCCTTAATTTATAGCCGTTAAAATACAAACAATACTTTTAGATGTGATTCTATCTAACTATGTCTATGTGATTGTATTCCGTTTGTCAGTTAAATGAACTTTCCTATTTGTACATCTTTAAGTAGCTATCGTACCCTATATACCTCAACACAGGTGCTAGGCTACATGGCAACGACGTTGGTCTATTCAGACGGACAGTAGGTACCTGGATCAAATCCTGGGTCGGTTAACCTTTTTGGTAAGTTTAACAAATGACTGTCTTTTGACTTTAGGAGAAGCATAGGCAGCCATGGCTCTAACTTCTTTTTCAGCCTCCAGTGACTACGACAAGTATGGGACTAGAGAGAGAAGTTAGAAGCAGGCTGCCTTTGCTTTTCTTTCCTCATTTTAGATTACTTAAGAAACCTAGAAAATACATAAGAAAACCTTTTAATTTCAACATAGAGCAACGATGAAGTCCATCGATATCGCTTCCAAAGGAATAGATGGTATCAGAAGGGGCTATAATAGACCTTGGTGACCCAATTCCGATTTATTCCTATTACAAGAGTCACACGTCCGGACATACTCCGCAATGTCTCGAGTCATGTTTGGTAAATAATACGCATCAGCGACACGTGCAATTGTTTTATCCCGCCTGAAATGGCCACTGAGCGGCTCGTCATGACTCAATTTAAGTTTTGCATGACGTAACTTTTGGTTTGTTGGAACGTAAAGTCTAGTTGTGTGACTCAGTCTGTACCGCCACATACCATTGGCGGTTCGAATTAATACCCTCCGTTTAATGAGTTCCTTGATTGTCTCGTCTTCGTCGTATGCGGACTTGATCCTATTTAACCACTATTCGTCCACTTGTACCGTATTGGTCACTGCGCTGAGTTTCGGATCCTGCACTGCGTTCGACGCTGCGGTGTTCTTTTTCACAAAGTCTACATTTCCATCTTGCGATGCTTGCGATCGTTGGTGCGTCACTGGCGCAGCTACTCCGGGTCTTCTCGATAACGCATCCGCCGGGTTTGTCTTGCCCGACTTATATTTAATAACAAGTTTGGGTGCGAAGGTCTAAAGAAACATCATCCAACGCACTTGTTTCTTGGACAACTTCGGCAGTGTCTGAAGGTACTGTAGGGCGTGGTGATCGGTGATGATTGTGATCCGCTTCCCTTGAACGTAACATTTCGTTACCTCAAGCACATTAATGATTGTGATTGTCTCTTTTTCATGAGTGGCCCAGTTAAGCTTTGCTGCCTTTAGTTTTCGCTTGTCGTAGGCAATGGGTTGGAGGCCTTTTCCTTTATCCTGCATAAGGATCGCTTCAATAGCTGTATCATTGGCATCGATGATTATTGTCCAAGGTAAGTCTGGGTCAGGGACAGCTAACACAAGGGCGGTAACCAACCGCTCCTTTAGCGTGTCAAAGGCTGCCCCTTGCACGGTTTTCCACTTGTAGGGCGCGTCATTCTTAAGTAAGTCGTGAGTGGTGTAACAATTTTTGCAAAACCTTCGACACAACGACGATAATAGGAGCATAATCCAAGAAAGCTCCGTAACTCTGTAATGTTCTGAAACTCTGAGACCTCCATAAGTCCTCAGGGTGGACACCTTCCAAGAAGCCTCTAAGATAACCGTGACCCCTTTGTGTTTCAGCAAAAATAACTGCCACCCTCACAGACAAAAACTCTGACCAACTTCATCCCTGTGAAGACAAAACTTGCATGAGTCGATAGCAAAAAGAATCTCTGAATTTGCTCCCCTGAGGAGTAAGTTATGGAGGGTCAAAGTTGACCTTTTGTACAAAAGCTCTCTCGGAGAGAGGGTCCTATATTCTAATTTTTTTTGAAGTCTTATCTCTCTCACAGACTCTATCTACTGATGAACGGAACCAATCAGATTACAGTTCCGTACAAAAAAGTACAACTGCCGGTGTACTTTATGTACGGAAACTGTACGACATGGCCTAAATGTCGACACGTGGTATGTCCGGATTCGCTCGTTTAATCCTCAGAGATGCTGCGCTCCAATGTAACATCGCCACGTGTCATCCGATGTAGTGATGCCCACAAACCGCCGAATTCATCTTTCGCGATCTCGGAAGTAATTCTGGCCGTACGATTTTCGCAACATTTGGATGAACTCATCTGGACAATAGAAATTAAGCCGGCGATAAGTAATTGTATTGATCTCTCAGTAATACTGATTGTACAGTGGAAGAATTAGCTTTGGATGATTAGGAGTACTTAGATCTTAGTGGAAGTTAGGATTTTGAGGTATCTCGTAGGAACATCTGTATTAGTAGAAATGCACTATATAATAGGACAACTAGGAGTAGAAACTCACTACTAGTACAAGACTTAGGACTTAGAACATTTGATGTATCTAGACTTCCAGATTGTGTAATTTGCAAATTATTTTTGGGAAACTTCAGAGTTGCATATCTTGGTGTATATATGATCTATAAGGCTAAAACTTTGGGAGTCGTGAGACTTTGTGATATTCTATACTGTGGAATAGTTTGAATCACTTTGAATCTTTGTGTGAAATTTGGTGAGCTGTAGAAAACAACTGTTGGGTAGGATTCTTAGTAAGTTTTTGTGAGTAAATTATGTCTACTTTTACTACTATTGCTGCTGCTCCACTTGCTCCAGTGGTCATGGAACAAGAGTTACCAACACGGTTCAGATTTTATTGTACATCTTTTTGTGAGCGCAAACAATAAACGTGGTTTGTTACAAATATCTTTGTTAACGCAAACTCATATTTGTGATAGAAACTTGGTTTAGGGTTTTTTTTAACCTTCTTTGTGTGCGTTAACAATAAACTTTGTTCATTGATGTTTTTGTTATTACGCAAACACAAATTTGTGTTGCAAACATAGTTTAGTGTTTTATTTTACTGTTTTGGTAAGCGTAATAATAAACGTTAGTCGTTACAATAAATTATTGTGAGCGCAAACACAAATTTGAGTTATAAACATGATTGAGAGTTTATTTGAACTATTTTTGTGAGCGCTAACGATATAAATTGTTTGTTATCAATGTTGTTGTTAGTGGAAACATAATATTGTAAAACAAACATGGATTGGAGTTTATTTTACCTCTTTTTATGAGCGCGAACAATAAACGCTGTTTGTTACAAATATCTTTGTTAGCACAAACTCAAATTTGTGAGAGAAACCTGGTTTAAGGGTTTTTAAACTCTATTTGTGTGCGTTAACAATAAAGTTTGTTCGTTTATATTTTTGTTGTTAACGCAAACACAAATTTGTGTTGCGAAATGAGTAGAGGGTTTTTTTTTTACTTCTTTTGTGAGCATAGTAATAAACGTTTTTCTTCACAAGAAATAATTGTTAGCGCAAACACAAATTTGAGTTATATACATGGTTCAGAGTTTATTTGAACTATTTTTGTAAGCGTTTACAACATAAATTGTTTATTTCCAATATATCAGTTAGCACAAACACAAAGTTGTGTTACAAACATGGTTCGGAGTTTATTTTACATCTTTTTGTGAGTGCGAAAAATAAACGTTGTTGGTTACAAATATCTTTCTTAGCTTAAACTCGAATTTGTGATAGAAACATGGTTTAGGGTTTTTTTTAAATCTCTTTGTGTGCGTTAACAATCAACTTTGTTCATTGATGTTTTTGTTGATATAGGAAACACAAATTTATGCCGCAAACATATTTTACGGTTTTTCTTTTATTGATTTTATGAGCGTAATAATATTCGAAATTCGTTACAAGAAATTATTGTTAGCACAATAACAAATTTGAGTTATAAACAAGGTTGAGAGACTATTTGAACTATTTTTGATAGCGCTAACAATATAAAGTGTTTGTTACCAATATTGTTGTAAGCACAAACACAAAATTGTGTTGCAAACACGATTCGGAGTTTATTTTACATCTTTTTGTGAGCGCGAACAATAAACGTTGCTTGTTACAAATATCTTTGATAGCGCAAACTCAAATTTGTGATAGAAACATGGTTTTGAGTTTTTTTTAACTCTCTTTGTGTTCGTTAATAATAAACATTGTTCGTTAGTATTTTTGTTGTTAATTCAAACTCAAATTTGTGTTGCAAACATAGTTTAGGGTTTTTTTTTAATGTTTTTGTTAGCGTAATAATAAAAATTGTTAGTTACAAAAAGTTATTGTTAGCTCAAACATAAATTTGAGTTACAAACATGTTCGTAAGATTATTTGAACTATTTTTGTGAGCAAACAAAATAAAGTGTTTGTTACCAACATTGTTGTTAGCGCAAACACAAAACTGTGTTACAAACATGGTTTGGAGTTTATTTTACCTCTGTTGGTGTGCGTTGAAACTCTGAGACCTCCATAAGTCCTCAGAGTGGACAGCTTCCAAGAAGCCTCAAGGATAATCCTGACCCCTTTGTGTTTAAGCAAAAATAACTACCACCCTGGCAAACAAAAACTCTGACCACCTTCACCCCTGTGACGGCAAGACTCCCCTGAGTCGATAGCAAAAAGAATCTCTGAATTTGCTCCCCTGACCAGTAAGTTATAGAGGGTCAAAGTTGACCTTTTGTACAGAAGCTCTCTAAGAGAGAGGGTCCTATCTTCTAATTTTTCTAAGTCCTATCTCTCTCACAGACTCTATCTACTAATGTACGGAACAAATCAGATTACTGTTCCGTACGCAAAAGTACAGCTGCCGGTGTACTTTATGTACGGACATTGTACGACATGGCCTAATTGTCCACACGTGGAATATCCGGATTCGCTCCTTTAATCCTCGGAGATGCCGCGCTCCAATGTTACATCGTGTTGTTCTTTGGTCTAAAATAGACCGCAGAAGCGACCCAAACTATCATGCAAGAAGCTAAGCAAAAATAGGTCGACGAAAAATCATATGAAATGCATCCTCCATATGCGTACACAGACGCAACAAACAACATTTAGGGTTTCATGGAATAATCAACACAAATAAACCCTATGACAACATCTAAGGTTTGATGGAATAATCGACATAAACAAACCCTAGGACAAATGCATAAACAATGCATATCAAACATATATAAAACAACATAAATAAATAATAACAAAAGAGTGCAATCTCACATAAACATTAAATAAAGAAAAGTATACCAATAAACACATTTACCCAAATGCATGACCTAATCGGCAACCCTAAAAGTTTACATCTTCGGTCCCCACTTTTACTAACCAGCATTGATTATTTATTTTAGAGAGGGAATAGGACTTAGATAAATTTTGGGTAGGCAGCTGCCTCTCCCAGAGAGCACCCTGTATAAATGGCAAACTTTGGGCAGCCATAACTATTAATTTACTTGACCATTTTTAGTGATTCTTTTTGCTACGGACTCAGGGGAGTCCAAACTACACAGGGGTGTAGTCGGTCAGAGTTTTTGTCTGCCAGGGTGGCTGTATTTCTAAGGGAAAGTCAAAGTGGGTGAATGTGTCCAAATCTCATATTCTAACTTTGCATTCTGTGGTGGAACTAATACAAAAAAAGTGTTATTTCACATGGGTGAATCTATATTGGGGTTTTGACTGTCAAGGGGTTAGTCATTTGGGTTTATATCAACTTGGAGTCGGCACTATCTAGATTAGCTTCTTTTGGATCTGCATACTTTGAGGGCCAATGGAGGTCTCAGAGTTTCATCCACATAGTGAAACGACATCGCATATGTACGGTCCACTAGATAATGCGTCATAAAAAACAGTGTGATCTCTTAAAAATATCGGCTGACACCGTCCGCCCTCCACGTGTAGTTCGAACCACCTGTCGAAATCAAACCGTACTATCCAAATCCTGTTCGTATGAAACCACGTACTTCGTCGTAAATCTCACGTGCCAAATTTGAAGTACACCTATCAAATACGACGCTCCGTACCGGCGGCGTCACATTTAATAAATGCGGTCTGTCCCATTATGTTTCGTATGGCCGGCGTACTTTTCAAATCCTTCGAATATTTCAAATCGAATCGCGAAGCGATCCGCCGTCCATTTCTATTTCGCATTCCGTATTTTTCGTACGCTTCTTCGCGTTACTCAATTTGTACTTTACGTCACTTTAAATTCATTTTGCTTCTACCCCAAACCCGTAAATCCATTCGTACCACCACATTACTTTCAGTATTTACGTACGCACGCAAACATGCGCACGCACGTACGAAACTGAATCTTCAAAAAACAACACTCCCCCGAAGATTTAGTTTCGTAAATCCATGATGCCACGTCATCAGCTGTCACACTCCATGAAACTACGTCATCAGCTGTCACCATTGTCACCTCTTGCTGTCTCCTCCATCTGAATCCGCCAAATTGCCTTCGGCAGAATTTTCCACTTGTTCCACCATCGCTTCCGCTGCCTCCATATACCATCCAGATTTCATAATACATAATATATATATATATATTTTCATTTTCCGATTACAACAAAATAATTCCTTCCAATATCTAAATCCGGATCTACATTCCCAAAATTCTATCACAAATCAACTAAAAATTAAAGCCAAAAGATCACACTAATAATATATCCCCGCTCAAATAATTCCTACCTCATTATAACAAATCTAGATTTCAATATTTTTTTTCTTTTTCATAAACTATCAAATCCCAAAATTTCCCATAAAATTTCCAACAACTCAAAAATCTACATTATAAATCCAATTTTCAACATTCATCGATACACAAATTTGGATCTCTCCATCACATGTCACAACTCCACCTTCCGGATCTCTCTCCCCCAAATGTCGAATCTCCACCTTCCACATCTCTCCATCAAACGTCAAATATGTATTTTCCAAAAAATAAAATATCATTTCTCATAATTAATCATTTTCATTGAGGGTAGACATTTCGGCACTGTCACTAAGTTAACCCTTGGGGCGATGCAAGATTAAACTCGGCACATACCAACACTATGATAAGGCCGATCTCATGGGTACACACACACCATTACTGCAATACAACCAGCAAGGACAAAATTAACCCGCTACAATGCGTGTGACACAAACCTATCTCGACTTAACCTAACATATGATAGATGGGGTGTGGGCCCATAACCTGTTGTTCTTTGGTCTAAAATAGACCGCAGAAGCAACCCAAACTATCATGCAAGAAGCTAAGCAAAGCTAGGCCAATGAACAATCATTTGAAATGCATCCTCCATATGCGTACACAAACGCAACAAACAACATTTAGGGTTTCATGGAATAATCAACATAAATAAACCCTATGACAACATGCATAAATAATGCATATCAAACAAACATAAAATAACATAAATAAATAATAACAAAAAGAGTGCAATCTCACATAAACATTAAATAAACAAAAGTATATCAATAAACATATTACCCAAATGCATGACCTAATCGGCAACCCTAAAAGTCTACATCTTCGGTCCCTACTTTTCATGCTAAGCATTGATGATTGATTACTAACAAAGCTCATTCCTATATATACACTTGTGAGCTATCAACAAATCGCTACATGTCAAGATAACCAACGTAGCTTCCACTAAGTAGTATTACACCATGGGAACCTATTACGACAAATAATCTTAACTGTAAGTGTACACTTAACAGTCGACCAATCATAAGAGTACACTTGTCTGCAAGTACGACACTACACACACACAAATTAAACTGTCGAAACCCTAAATGATTACCTAAATAAAAATTGTCATAATCAATACTAAATTAATAATACACATAAGACAAAACAATGTTGTTTCAAATATTTACACCGACGCGTCCGCAAAATACGCGTCATAAGCGACACCTCGCTTAGTCACTTGCAAATAAATCCACGTAGTGAACCGACATCGCATATGTACGGTCCACTAGATAATGCGTCATAAAAAACAGTGTGATCTCTTAAAAATATCGGCGGACACCGTCCGCCCTCCACGTGTAGTTCGAACCACTTGTTGAAATCAAACCGTACTATCCAAATCCTGTTCGTATGAAACCACGTACTTCGCCGTAAATCTCACGTGCCAAATTTGAAGTACACCTGTCAAATACGACGCTCCGTATCGGCGGCGTCAAATTTAATAAATGCGGTCTGTCCCATTATGTTTCGTATGGCCGGCGTACTTTTCAAATCCTTCGAATATTTCAAATCGAATCGCAAAGCGATCCGCCGTCCATTTCTATTTCGCATTTCGTATTTTTTGTACGCTTCTTCGCGTTACTCAATTTGTACTTTACGTCACTTTAAATTCATTTTGCTTCTACCCCAAACCCGTAAATCCATTCGTACCACCACATTACTTTCAATATTTACGTACGCACGCAAACATGAACACGCACGTACGAAACTGAATCTTCAAAAAACAACAGTAGTCACTCAAGGATAGAGAGGGTGGTTGATCCATGGCTGCCTTAGTTTAAGAGGCAGTTATTTTTAGTAAGTTACTAATAATATACCTAACGGACCCGAGATTTGATCCTGGTACCTACAGTTCGTCAAGTTGACCGATAGCGGTCAACTTTATCCTATTAGACTTAACAATGCTAAATGCTATAGTATGTGATAGATATATATATCTATAAGGAGGAACAAATTCATTTAACTAAAACTGTATACGGCTTGCATCGATACAATTTTATGAAAGTACGTAGTACGACACCTTTTTCAAAATGAATACCACGCATTTTGTTTTGACAGCGAAACAAATATCGTGTAAGTATTTATAACGGCTAAGATTGCGTCTCACTTCAAATCCAACGGCGCACATCATCGCTGAAATCCGGGAGTGGTCGCTTTGGCGTTTTGTGACATGGCATGACCTAGAGCCACGCGGAGAGATGACATTCGGTCATAGGAATTCCGAGGAATGTACGGACGAGTGAAAAGGAGACACGCGTCCGCTTAATGTCCTTGTCGTACATAGGCCGTACAAAAGGTACATTGGCAGCAGTACCTTTTGGTACGGTACAATAATCTGATTGGTCCTTACTTCAGTAGATGGAAGTTATTAGAGAGAATCAAGACTTAGAAAATTTTGGTAGGTTACCTCTCTCTTTGAGAGTTTGTACAAATTGGCATATTTACTGCCTCATAACTTATCGGCTGGTTGGCCGTTTTCAGTGATTCTTTTTGCTATGGACTTAAGGGAGTCCATGATGCATAGGGGTGCAATAAAACTGTCATTTTTCCTTCCTGGACAGCAGTGGTTGTGGCTTGAAGTGGGTTAGTTAAATACTATCTAAAGGCTTCCTGTATTTTGTGGTCCAATGGAGGACACATAATTGCAGGTTATGGGCCCACCCTCTTGGGTGCCCACCTTCAATGGATCTGGGTTCATCTATTGGGAAGCCATGATGATAGGAGCTTTGTGCAAAAAACGATATTGGGGTATTGTTAGTGGACAAGTGAAACGTCCACCTTCGGGAACTCCACTAGGATTTGGAGGAGTAAGGTTTCCTGCAGCAACGGCTGCCTCAGCGGAGGAGGCAGATGATGGGGACAGCACTGATTCAGAAAAGGGGAAAGGGAAGGAGACACCCCTCACACCTATTGCCACAGTATCGGGAGCGGCGATCGTGAAGACCGCTGAGAACAATACTCAAATGTGGGAGGATGTAAACATGGCATCCAAGAACTTTATTCTCAGGTACCTCACTAAAGCTTTGGCCACTCCCCATCTTCACATTTACAAGGCCGATGAGTTGTGGGTGAGTTTAGTGGAGATTTATAGAGCTGGAACTATTCAGAGCTCTAGTTGGTTGAGCAAAAGCTAGTGAGTTACACTTACAAAGGAGGAAAGATGTTAGATTACTGTAATGATCTTTCTTGTTTGTATATGGAGATGGAAAGTGCCGAGTGGACAAGAATAATGAAAATAAAAGTTAACACTCTTATCATGAAGTTACTAGATGAGTTCGAGAACATAGTGTATCGAGTAGAGGAAATGCTTGATAGTTCATGGAAATGGAACACAGTGGTCAGGATGATATAGTTCATGGAAATGGAACACAGTGGTCAAGATGATACTTGTGCAGGAAAACACAATGGAGATTAGGAGAGGAGGGAAGAGCATTCAAGCTCTAGCAGCAGGAGGGGACCGATGGGGGAAGGACCCGAAGAAACCTTACAAAGGGGAAAAGGATCTTTCTAGGGGACCAAAGCCCCCAAAGGGTCTTTGTCACTTTTGCAAAAAGCCAGGACACTTCATCGCAGATTGTGTCAAGCTGTCGGAGCTGAGGCTCCAAGAGAACCTTGAGGGGGTTCTTCCACAGGGAAGAAAAAGGCACTTGTGGCTACAAAAGTGACAAGAGAAACCGAGGATGAGTCCTCTGAGGAGGATGGGAAGCTTTTTCTTGACTAGAGTCAGGAGGAGAAAGAGATCCTTTGGAAACAGAAGTGTGCCCTTGGAGCGATTCGAGAACTCCACATGAAGGATGGATTATCGACTCAAGTGCATCCATGCATATGTGTCGTGATAAAGAACTCTTCACTAAGCTAAGAAAGATCCCTATTGTAGAAATAGAGTATGGGGATGGAAGAGTTGTTACTACATATCTAGTGGGATCAGTAGGTCTGAAAGTCTTAGTGGAGGGTAAGACTTCTATACTTACATTCTCAGATGTACTCTTCATCCCTCAGCTGAGTAAAAATCTTGTCTCTACGTCTGTGCTAGATGACAAGGAAGTTGATACCTTCACTAGAAAGGGAGTCTTTACAACTAAGTATGGGGATGAAGTTTTACTTCAAAGAAGAATGCTTATTATGTTGGTGTTCCTAAGTTGATGATTTGGCATAAGCGGTTGGGGCATGTGCATTTTGATAGGTTGAGGGAAATAAAAAATCTTGGGGTAGTAGATGGCATTCAGTTTGGGGATAATGAAATGATGGATGATTATTGTGGTTGTGCTCAAGGTAAGGCTCACAGACTTCCCTTTCCCAAAGCCGCCACATATAGAGGTGAGAAAGTGTAAGACTTGGTCCATACAAATATTTGGGGACCAGCAAAAGTACATTCGGTTGGAGGAAAGAGGTTTATGATGACAATAACTGATGACTGGTCTAGATATTCTAGAGTCTACTTTGTGAAAACAAAGTCTGAAGCATCAACTTACATCAAAGAATATAAAGCATGGAGTGAGAAGTTGCATGAAACCCCCATTAAGAGGATAAGGAGTGATAATGGGGGGGAATATACCTCTAACCAGTTTGAGGAATATCTGAGAGATGAGGGAGCGCAGCACCAGAAAACTGTACCATATAACCCGGAACAAAATGGGGTAGCTGAGAGGTTGAATCGAACACAAGGAGATAGTGCATACAGTATGTTGGCAAACAAGAAAATAGGAAAGAGATTTTGGGCAGAAGCAATGAATTGTGCCAACTACATTAAGAATAGAGTCCTTACCTCAGCTATAAAGGGAGTGACACTTATGAGAGATGGGTTGAAAGGAAACCAAATATCACACACCTTAAAGTATTCGGTAACCAAGTTTACAGTCTTGAGACGGATAGGAAAAACTGGAAACTAGATGCTAAGGGAAAACCTGGATACTTTGTGGGATATGATGAGGATGTTAAGGGATATATAGTCTATGACTTAGCAAAGAAAGATATAATCCTGGTCAAACACTTAGTTGTCATGGATGAAGGGAAGTCATTTGACCCCTTCAAATATACAAAAAAGATAAGAATCATATTTGAGTTCGATAGTGAGGAGAACTCGGTCGTTCCCGAAAGGGACATTAGTGAAAATGTGATTATAGATTCAGGGGAGATCCAAGATACAGGAGACTCAGCGGAAACCTCACATACTCGTATGTACTTCGAGGAGATAGAAGAAGCGGGACAAGAACCGGCTTCCATGGACAGGGGAGCCGATGAGACAGCAAGAAGAAATCCAAGACTTCCATCCGTTCCAGCTTCAGAGTTTGAGGGAGGAAGGATGAGCAGCAAAAGGTTACATGAAAAATAAAGGGATCATAAGATAACTAAGCTATCTCACCCAGATGAGCCTCAGTCTTACTGGGAGGCAGTGAATAGTCCAAAGAAAGAAAGATGGATTAGAGCCATAAATGATGAGATGGTTTCTATCATGGAAGCAAATACTTGGGAATTAGCGGATTATCCTCCAAACAGAAAAACTATTAGGTGTAAATGGGTATTTAAACTAAAAATGAACCCAGATAATACAATTGAGAGATATAAGGCTCGATTGGTAGCAAAGGAGTTCACTCAAAAGGAGGGGATTGACTATGAGGAAACCTTTGCTCCAGTTGTTTGGTTCCTGTCAGTAAAGATTCTCTTCAGTCTGGTAACAGCGGAAGACATGGAACTCCACCAGATGGACATTAAGACAACATTTCTTAATGGTGAGTTAGAGGAAGTAATTTTCATGAGGCAACCCGAGGGGTTCGTGGAAAAAGGAGAAGAGAGCAAAGTTTGATGGCTCATAAAATCCTTATATGGAGTGAAGCAGGCTCCCCGACACTGGAATAAGAAACTAGATGAGTTTCTCACCGATCAGGGATATATCCGTATCAGTTTTGACCATTCTATCTATATGTTTGAAGATGAGAATGGTGTCATTTTTATTGCAATTTATGTGGATGATCTGCTTGTGTTGAGTAAGTCTTTGGAGAAGATCAATAGGCTGAAGAAAGATCTTAGGGGCAGATTTGATATAAGGATTTAGGAGAAGCAAAATATATTTGGGGGATCCAAAATGAGAGAGACATGGGGAAGAAGATTATCAGACTTACTCAGAAAGAAGCAATAGATAATATGCTTGAGAAATTCAAGATGGATAATGCTAACAGTTGTACCACTCCCATGGACTTGAAAAAAGTAAGTGATGGAAGTGTAGAAGGAGGAGTGATGATCTTAGACGATCATATGAGTCCAGAGGAGAGAGAGTTTATGAAGTATATCCCTTATAAACAGGTTGTAGGAAGTTTAATCTACTTTATGAACTGTACCAGGCCGGACATAGCGACAGCAGTTGGATTTCTCAGTAGGAGTCTTAATGATCCTAGAAAGAGAGACTGGGAGGCAGCCAAGAGAGCCATGAGATATCTGGTTGGAACCAGAGAATTATGGTTGCATTTGGGAGGGGAGCACACTGATATCACCACTTGGAGTGATGCCAATTATGGGGATGCACCTATGAGAAGATGCACTTCTGGATATGTTTTGTATTTGGGGGAAGGTGCTTGCTGTTGGAGCAGTAAGCAACAAAAGGAGGTTGCTCAGTCTACTATGGAGGCTGAGTATATGGCGTCTTGTTCTGCTGTAAAAGAACTAATATAGGTGAAATCATTGTTGCAAGAACTGGGATATATGAAGGAGGGAGTACATGAAATCTTTTGAGATAATCAAGCTGCAATCACAATTGCAGCTAATCTAAAAAGCCATTTTAAAGCAAAACATATGGACATAAGATTAAGCTTCGTAAGGGAAAAAGTTGAGAAAAAAAATTTAAATCTTGTGTATAGACTTGATGAAGAAATGGTGGCTGACATGATGACCAAACCTGTACCCTCTCCTAAATTAAAATATTGTCGGGAAAAGTGCGGGTTGAAGGAAAAATTAAAATAAGACTAGAAAATAAAGGGAGTGTTGAAATTAATAGATTTCTAGAGTATTTTCTGGGTTTAAATTTGTTAGGATAAAAGAAAAGAAAAAGACGGGCAGCTTGCCTCCACCTCCTCTCTCTAGCCCCCATACTTGTTGTAGTTGTTGTTATTTGGTCTAAAATAGACCGCAGAAGCAACCCAAACTATCATGCAAGAAGCTAAGCAAAGCTAGGCCAATGAACAATCATTTGAAATGCATCCTCCATATGCGTACACAAACGCAACAAACAACATTTAGGGTTTCATGGAATAATCAACATAAATAAACCCTATGACAAATGCATAAATAATGCATATCAAACAATCATAAAATAACATAAATAAATAATAACAAAAAGAGTGCAATCTCACATAAACATTAGATAAACAAAAGTATATCAATAAACATATTACTCAAATGCATGACCTAATCGGCAACCCTAAAAGTCTACATCTTCGGTCCCTACTTTTCATGCTAAGCATTGATGATTGATTACTAACAAAGCTCATTCCTATATATACACTTGTGAGCTGTCAACAAATCGCTACATGTCAAGATAACCAACGTAGCTTCCACTAAGTAGTATTACACCATGGGAACCTATTACGACAAATAATCTTAACTGTAAGTGTACACTTGAGAGTCGACCAATCATAAGAGTACACTTGTCTGCAAGTACGACACTACACACACACAAATTAAACTGTCGAAACCCTAAATGATTACCTAAATAAAAATTGTCATAATCAATACTAAATTAATAATACACATAAGACAAAACAATGTTGTTTCAAATATTTACACCGACGCGTCCGCAAAATACGCGTCATAAGCGACACCTCGCTTAGTCACTTGCAAATAAATCCACGTAGTGAACCGACATCGCATATGTACGGTCCACTAGATAATGCGTCATAAAAAACAGTGTGATCTCTTAAAAATATCGGCGGACACCGTCCGCCCTCCACGTGTAGTTCGAACCACCTGCCGAAATCAAACCGTACTATCCAAATCCTGTTCGTATGAAACCACGTACTTCGCCGTAAATCTCACGTGCCAAATTTGAAGTACACCTGTCAAATACGACGCTCCGTATCGGCGGCGTCAAATTTAATAAATGCGGTCTGTCCCATTATGTTTCGTATGGCCGGCGTACTTTTCAAATCCTTCGAATATTTCAAATCGAATCGCGAAGCGATCCGCCGTCCATTTCTATTTCGTATTCCGTATTTTCCGTTCGCTTCTTCGCGTCACTCAATTTGTATTTTACGTCACTTTAAATTCATTTTGCTTCTTCTCCAAACTTGTAAATCCATTCGTACCAGCACATTACTTTCAGTATTTAACTACGCACGCGAACAGGCGCACGCACCAAATATCGCGTACGCACGAAAACGTAACGTACGCACGAAACTAACATTTCAAAAACAACAATTACATCCTCCTGCCCCTGAAAGGATCCTGCCGTTGGTGGAAGTCCATGATCCTCTTGAATCGTTCGATTTGGAGCGGGAAGCATTAACTACAACTTTGCTTCAGTCGCCTCATCTTTCCTCAGAGGGCCCATCTTGGATGGTGTACAAACTCCTTAGGGACATATTTTCTCCAAACATGAAATTCTTTGGTCTCCATTAACCCACAAAACGAGCAGCCTATGTAAAGCCTCTAGGATAATATTTGACCCTTTCACTTTCCCACTGAATAAGTGCCGCCTAGGCACACAAATATTCTGACCACCCTCTCCTTTGTGAGGACAAGACTCCCGTGAGTCAAACGCAAAAAGAATCACTGAATTTGCTCCCTTGAGCAGTAAGTTATGGCCTTTAAATACAAAAGGTCACTTGGAGAGAGGCGCCTCAAAAACGCTATGTCCTTTAACTCCTACTCTCAATTACTTACTACTCTACCCTCGGCCAATAAAAAAGGTGTATAGTCTAAGAAGGTACAATGGCAGATTGTACTTCTTGTACGACCATTGTACAGCATGGCCTTCTGGTTGACACTTGTCAACAAGGGAGCCATCGTTCCTCCTCCCATTCTTTCCGGCATCTAATGATGTGACGCCACGTGGCACAGCGCGCCGCTATGTTTGAAAGCCACCAAAGATTCATTCGGGTTTGGCGGCGGCGACGACCTCCGTCCGATCATGTATTTTACACAGTTAGATTCGCGCTCGCGAGCGCTGTTTGACTTTAGATGACGTTTCGTCAATTTTGGTCAGTTTTAATGAAAGTAACGTTTTGCGTAACACTTTAAATACGTAGCAAACTGAATACGTGTGTCGTTTCGTTAACGCCATAATGGTTAAGGCGTAAGTTTACATAGCATTTCGTAGACCTAGGTTCAAATATGGTTTAGGGCAACATTTTGTCAATATCTCATCCTGTCTGCCTGTTTCTTTCTGACAATGGCGGCAGCCATGGTGACTCTCTCTCTCTTTCTCTCTTCACTCTAGAGTCTAAATTAAGAAGTGAATATTAATTACTTCTTTTCAACAATCCCCTCTCAAGGTTTTGATCTTCTTTTTAAGGTGGCTTCAAAGGTGGCTCGAGGACACGTTCCTAACAATGTTGTACCCCTTATTTCTGCGGCTCGCCTTGTTGGTGTTACTAAGCATGCTGGGGGAATTCGCCCAATTGCTATCGGTGAGGTGTTGTACCGTTTGGTTGCTCGCTCAATGTGTATTCAACTCCAAGGGGCTTTCTATGAACATTTTTCACCGCACCAGTTCAGAGTTGCTACAAAAGGGGGCTTTGAGGCGGTTGTTCATGGTCTTCAGGATGTTTTGAATCTCCATCCTGATTGGGTAGTCCTCCAAGTAGATGTAGCTAACGCCTTCAACACTGTCAACTGTAATGATATCTTTTGAGAATTGAGGCATGCTCCATCTCCCATCAGACACATTCTCCCTTTTGTTGGTGCATTTTACTCTCGCCCGAGCTCCCTCATCTTTCCTCTTGGCGGTCCCTTTGGTGAGGTTGCCACATTGGAGTCTCCGACTGGCACTCGTCAAGGTGATCTTTTGGGTGGGCCCCTTTTTGCTTTAGCTCACCTTGAAGCTTTACGGGATAGTGCTACGACTTTTCTTGGTTGTTTATTCCCTTCTATCGCAAATGATACTCATATTGTGGGCCATCGTGACCAAGTTTTTTCTGCCTTTTCTCATTTTGCGGAGCAACTTTGTCGGATTGGTTTGTCAGTTAAATTGTCGAAATGTGTGGCTTGGTGCCCGCAAGGCTTACCTTCAGAATTCCCAGTTCGTGTGGGTTTTCGTATAACATCTCCGACGGATGGTGTTAAAGCTTTAGGCTCTCTTATCGGTGCCCCATCTTTTTTGAACCAAGTTGTCACTGATACTTTGTTGGATGACCTCTCGCACTCTGATGAACTTCCTAAGCTCTCCGACTCCCAATTGGCGTTTGAAATCCTCACTCGTTGCTTT
>JBBHKE010003410.1:130081-219402 GCA_037447655.1 Zygnema cylindricum
AAATCCCAAAGACTCCTAAAGCCCTCTCCCTCTCCCTCTCCCTCTCCCTTCCTGGTTGTGTCACAACCAAATAGTGTGGTGTCTTTTTGGCCTCTTTCTCATGAGGGGTTTTACTGTTTTATCGGAGTTGGTTTCAGATCTACAAAGACTGGACCAGTTAGCAAATTTGGAGGAGAAAACAGAGGTGACGTCACACTGAACCCTGGAAATCCTCAGAAACCCTAAACTTCCTACTATTTTTTCAAGCCTATGTTTACTGAAGGTTTGAAAGCTATTGACAACCAAACTATCCTGAAAACCATTTCATTCCATTTTTATGGGTAGGAGTTATTTGTCCTTACAATTAAACTACATTTTTTTATTGAACTTATTACAACCAAAACCCCAACCCTAACTTACATGATAGCATATGAACTGTTATTATGTTTTCAGATCTTTGTGTGGAAATGCAATGGTTACCCATGATTTCATAACTTGAACTTCTGTTTGCTCTTTTGTCGATACAGTTACGAAAAAAAAGAAACTGGTTTGTGTAAAACCTCGATTGTGTACCACTTTACTTGGATTTTTCACTTTTTTTCCTTTCCTTTGAGAGATGCTTAAATACGTAGTGGCATTTCGACCGAACTTAGGGAGATCTAGGGAGTCGTCTAAGTGTGATTTGTACCCATTTCAAGTTCTCCTCTGCGATTGGAATTGCAGGGCAAGGAAGGAAAGGAAGGTGAAGAGAAGAAGAAGGAGGAAGGAGAGGAGGATGAAGAGGAGGTTGTGGAAGACGAGGAAGAGGAGTTTGGGGAGAATGATTATGGGGAGGTGAGTCCAATATGTGCAAAGAAGAAAGAACCGGTTCTAAGGAAAGCTGCTCTCAAATCTTTCCTTTTGAAGCCGTGGAAGTTTGTATGTCGTAAGTTTAAAACAACAAAAAAGTAAATGGCAGGGAGCGGAAGAGGGAGAGGGAGAGGGAGAGAGATGCATTGATGATATGGTATGGATTGTATTTTACAGACATATGGTTTTGAGGACGATGAAGAATACGCCGAAATGGACGACGGTGATGACGGTACGCATTTTCCAACTTTTTTTGTCGATTTCCATTCTTGACAGAAATGGAATGAATTCTTGTTGGTGGCATGTAAACTCGTAAATTTTTTGTTTTGTAAGGAGATTCTGAAGTTGATTTTTTTAGTGTTAAGACAGTATGTTTACTGTCTAGTTTGGATGTTTTTTGGGAACTCTTTGTGATTAGTGAACCTGAGTCAGAACGGAAAATACTCATGGAGATCCAATGGTTTATCATGGGTAAATTTAAACAAAAAAGTAATGTAAAAGAAATAACTGAAAACAGAATCCGTTACGCGAGACGGTAAATGCATGCTTGCCATCATCGAAATGCAAACTCGCGGTGCCTATTACCTATCGCTTGTTTCACTTTTCAATCAGTTCAATGTCTTTTTCATTGTTTATTTTTGTTTTTTTGGGTCAGAGGGTCTGTACCTCACTTTTTTCATCCGTGTATAAAAGTTTAGGGGAGGGAGGGAAGTAAGGTCTGTGCATTCTCTTTCTAGGTCCAAAATTGTAACTGGGTTAATTGGGTGGAGCCGATTCTATCGTATCTGACTTATTAACGGGGGGTGGAGGGAGGAAATCCGTACAGAGGGACCAACCTTCTGAAAAATCAGAGGTTTTTTCAAAAACTTCATGGTTCCTGTCTTTCGTTTGGCACAGTTGTCAGTGACAACTCTCTGTTGATTTACGTTTTGACCAATTAGAAGCTCAAATTTGGACTACTTCGTGGCAGTATTTCTTCAGGTCTGTTAAGTTTTCCCCTTTATTTTGTTTTGCACAGAGGGGCTATTTGAGAATGTTCAAACGACGAGACTTGGAATGAGAATTTTCTGAAAGGAAAAACATTTGTAAATTTGGCAAAGATAATTTGAAAACACTAATATTATAACACAGTGATATTAAGCAATAGTTGAGTTTTCTATTTGAGTTTTCTTTCGAGGCTCTTTTTCGGCTTTTTTTAGGTTTCAGAAGCTTTATTTTGTCAGGATCATCATGTCGAAGGCCTTGGGTTTTTTAATTTGTCCTTTTTCTCTGACCCAGAACAATATTTGATATCAGTTCTGTGGTATGGTCTTGACAGAATGTGACAGAATGTGACAGACAGAATGTGGCATTTAAAGCGAGAAAGTAAAAACGTGACTTTCAACTTGTGACAGTTACAACAGAAGGAAATGTAAACTGTGCATTTCGCAGAAATGCCTGTAGGAATGGGAACAGTTGATATATATTTTTTGAAACGATAAGTCTTTTGAAACGATAAGTCTTTTGAAACGATAGCTCCTTTGATTTATTTATTTATTTGCTTATTTTATTACCTACTTTCTTTTGTGTGCAGGTTTTATTACCATGGCCTGTACAGGAAAACCTAGTCTGGGAGCCAGACTGGTTTGTATTGCCCCCAGGGGAGTTCTATCGGCACATCTTATGGGAAGGGATCGGCAAAGCCGCTCCCTTATTAGTGTGGATGTGGTTTTGACAATAGGGGCTGATGATTACGGGGATGTGCCGTCTTTGACTTATCCCCGAAGGAAAGGAGTGATGGTGATCGTAGTGGGGCGAGTTTACAACATAGTAGAATTTCGACATTGTTATCGTTTTATTGTTTCGTTTTGTTTTTTTGTTTTTTTGTTTTTTTTTTTTTATCGCTCTTTGGTATTTTTCTCTCAAACTTTTGTTGTGGGTGTGGTATCGGTGTTGGGTCCAATGAGAAACTCTGAAATGTTCTATATAGTTGCTTGGTTTGTAGGTTTAGCCCTCATTTGTATTGAAATTAGTAAGTTTTGAACATAATATATGCCTCCTAGTTGATGAATACTAAAATAGTTAAAAGAGAAGTCTAGCTTGTCATGCCTTCGAAAAATGCGAGAAGTACAAACAAAAATGATTACAGGTAATTGTACCTGCATGTCGTTAGTTTTTAGGATTTCTTTTTTAAAAATTGGTTCACAGCGACTAAATGATATTATATTGAACATTTATCTAATTTAGATGCATACAAATTTACACTTCACAAACGTCATACCACGGCACTGAAGCTGTCTCCTTGCAGCCACATTTCTCCCTGTAGACATAGATGGGTCAGAATTATAGAAACAAGCTGAGATTGTGCTCCATGGCCCAAATAAGAATCACTGTCTGATTTCGCTTGTGTGGCACAGTAAGTTCATTGGTCGCAGCTTGATCCTGACCGGAGGTTTTAGTGGAACGGAGACACTTTTTGAAATACCTATAGCTAAAATATTTCAGTGGAAAGGTCTATCAGAATGCCGCTATATGAGCTGTATACATTGGAAACATGCACGGAAGTTTGACCCTTTTTCTATGCCAGGGTATCTTGTAATTGCATAGACCTGAAGAAAAATATTGCACGTCCCTCTAGGAATGGATGAGGATCAGCTACTACAGATCTTTGCATCTTGTGGACGAATTGTCATCGGTACCTGGCACATTACAAAAGGATAGACGATGTTAAGGTGTTATTGGACAGCTCACTCAAATAAGGCACCGCTAGATTTTGTTCGTTAAAAAAAAAAAAGCAAAGAAAACTTGCGTGAATATTTGCCAAAACGCGACAGTAAAGGAGAACTGTCAAAAAATCTATTGCCGGTTGAAAAGGATATGCAGTCTGCACTAAGGGCTCTCCAATGAAGTAAAGCTAATTGAGAAAATAGACCCTCGTCCAATGGGAATCACAGAAAAAAATATAATACTCTGTAGACTAAGTATGACAACTTACCTTGCCACTGAAACCCGGTGGAAATACTGACACCCATACTAGAAAATTGTCTTCTGCAAAGATCCATATACTCCATACTCCAGCGATATGGATCTTAATCTTACCAATCGTGCTTAAAATTCACAACTTAAATATACTTCATACAGCTGTAGATTGTTGTCTAAAAACAATTAAAAATTTGAAATATTCGTGGAGTTTTTGTCCAGTCTCTGCATATTTGTTGGATGCCATAACATCAAAGAAGATCCTCTGATAAACCATGTCTAGTTTGTCGAGACATGCATCTGTGGATTTGTCGACCATCTCCTGTTGCACAAAAAGACACTGGTCTCCTCTACCTAAGGTATACATCTGCTCGATCCGTACATTTGTTATCGTACAGGATATTTAACTTAGCCGTGACGAGCATGCCACTTTTACCACACAGGCTATTGATTGCCGCATAAAAATTGAGAAGCTTTAATGATAGAGATTTCATTTCGGTTTGATTGATTCTGTGTGTGTCTTTTCGGTTCCGACTTTTCCTTCCCTTTGTTTGCTTGTACTCAGATGGTCTACCATAGCGCAGTTGATTTTCTTTGAAAATTCTAGATAAAAATCCAGAACTTTCTAAACTGTACTGGAGATCTGTACTTACAAGGATTGAAGAGTTTTTATGTGGCCAATAGAAGGTGGAATGCTTCCACTTAATTGATTGTTCCATAAGTTTCTGACATCACATTTACATTTAAAAATCAGCAATGAGGGGCTTTATGATTGGTCAACATAAAAACACAAACCTGAATTGTTTTTATGAATTATCATTGAAAAAAGAAAGGACGACATTCCTGACATCTTCTGTTATCGGTAGAGAAAATGATTAACTCTTTCTAAAATAACACTGGTTTCGACGATTCTATTGCGAAGGCCACTGTGAGGAAACTCCAACCTTTGTTCACACCACTAATTGAGTGGACCAAAAACTCCCTCAGTTTGAATGAGTACAGATTTTTCGAAAAAAAATGCATGACAAACTTAGTGCTCTATAGCATAAATGTACATTTGATGAATTCACCAAAGAAAATTTTCTAATCTTAGAGTTCAGGGTCCAGTTGGTGCTTGGTTGCAAGAAACAACATTTTTTTTCAACAATTTGTTTGATGTTTCGTCAGTTTAAGTTTGTTTTTATCTCTACACCGTGTATCTCTATTAGTGTTAATAATTTTTTCGCTACTTAAAACATCTTTTCTCCGTACACATTTGTCCTATTTCCGATTTGAGGCCGCCAATCGGAAGCTGAGAATCTTACCTCTCAATCACCACCGTCAGATCCACAATCCGACAAGTTTGTACGGAGAAAAGATGTATTAAGTGGCAAAAAAGACATAAACACTAATAGCAATTCGCGGTGTACATTTCGGTTCACCTCACCTTTCGCTTTGAGGATCTCGCCATGTTCATGCATGCATGATTTGTTTCGAGATGCTCTGCCATTGGCCTAAAAGCTGGGTGCATTGTCGAACGAGAGGTGTCTCATATACTTTCCTCCTTGTCACAAGTATATGAGTGGACAAAGCCATTGTGTTTTTTTTTTTTTTTCCCTTCACGAGTTTGAGAGGACCCTTACAAGTTTGGTCATGACTGATCTGACTGAGACACATGTTTTTGTTAGTGTGTGGTAGCTCAAGAGGGAAGGGCTCTAGAAAACGAGATCACACAACTAGAATACACAAATCAGTTTGTAGCACTTGCAACGAAATTTTTTCCACTATGGACAAGTCATCAAACAAATTTTTATGCAATTGTGCTCAAAAAAACTTTAAATTTAGAGGTGGACACCAAGACTGCTTACCGTTCTTTAACATCCACGTGTACCAACTGCCTTTGAACGAGCGCTTGTCGGAGTGCTCATCTATAAGAACATGGCGGTTGATGGTAGACGTTGCCTCTCGAATTTTCCATTGATGGCTCGAGATCGATTTGTGATCCTTAAAAGGTTATGAAAAATTTGTCAAGGTTGTGGGTAAACATATATTGTATGTCTCTGGTATCTGTGGTTAGCCATCCTTAGTATTTTGAATGCGTGTTGGTGGTTACTTGTTTTGATTGACCCTGTCTTGTTAACTTCTTTACAATGGCTTTGCCTATTTTCCCTCAACTCTTGTAATCGTTGTATGCCATTTTTTTAGGGATTTAACTCTTTCTATACCGTAATGGTTTGTCCATCGCAAGTTTTGTATAAAGATTCGCCCTCTTCTCTGACAACAAGAATAAAACCAAATAAAAAAAGTGCGACCAATACACTAACCTGGTAGTCTATTCCCAACGAACGATACTTCCTCAACATCAATTTTTTTTTGGAACAAGTAGTCGATCCCTCCCCAAGGGTTTGTCCAGCTTCCTAAATTGCAAAATGTGCACATAACGTATCATCATCAAAGTAGACTCAAAGAATGCAACCACGAATTTAAACATAAAAACAAATTTGAGCTTAAGACTTAGTTTCAAAGAAATAGGAACCGAGTATTACACGTATTATAAATAACAAACAAACGAGTTTCTACGATATTTGTAATCTACATGGGTATTCTGTTTTAGTTCTCGCATTTGTAATTGACCTGAATATTATTTTTTCTCCCGTACCAAACTTTTTCGTACCCATTGATGAAACTTATGGAATCTGAACTAGATGTGCCCCTTGTATTACTTTGTTTAGGGGATGGGAGGGAGGGAGGGAGGGAGTATCATGTACATGGGATATGGTGAATTCCAAATTATGTGAGCCCAACGTTAAGTTTCAATGTATTTCAAAGAATCCACACCTTCACTTCATTATAAAGAGAAAGCTTATAGAGGTTAACTTTGCAAAGGTAACGAAAGTTGTTAGTTTTTTATTTTGCCTTTAACCAGCATTGGCGCGTTCTGACTCTAGTGAGACAAAATAGTTCTTCAATTACCTCGGAGATAAAAGAGCTCTCCGGCCGGGAATTGAACCCGGGTCTCCCGCGTGACAGGCGGGGATACTTACCACTATACTACCGAAGAAGATGTCAGCAGTGTGAAAATGCATATATAATTCTTTTATCAGAATCTCGACAGACCACACTAAATGCATGTGCATGGAATATGGCACCAATTCCGACAAAGCACCCGGGCGACGCCGGCTTTTACTGATCATAGCCTATTCCCACCGGAGCATTTATAACTTTTTGCCCATTCCGATGATTTTCCGAGAACTCTTAGGAAAACGGGTCTTGTTCACACCAAAATTTCGGCACGTAACTCCGATTGAAGGTGTCCCGTGACACGTCACAAACTTTGACGTCATCAAACAAAGGCGCGAAAACAAGCTTTGACGTCATCAAACAAAGGCGCGAAAACAAACCAGCAGTTTTTCAAATTTCCTAATACGTCCCCCTCTTCCCTTCCGCCCTCCCGTTCTCCTCTGCTCCCTCGCTAAAGTACAGCTAATGTGTTAGATATTAAAGTAGAGAAAAAACTCTTAACCCTAATTTTTATTCTGTCCCTGGACCGTCGGATTCTGTGGATTTACCAATACCTCCTACTGTGGAAACAAAAACTGGAGAGGGAAAAAAAGGTACGGAAGTTGAAGAAATAGAAGGAGAGGAAGAAGACGAACCAATTATACAGAATAAACCCTAAAACTGGAGAGATAGGAGGTCCAAAAGGTCCTGAACCCACTCGGTATGGAGATTGGAAGAAAGGAGGGAGATGTTATGACTTCTGATAGGGGTCGTGTTCTACAAATGAAAAACTGTTTAAGTTTGGGAAGGGAGAGGAGAGAGAGGGAGAAGGAAGTGGGAGAAGAGGTAGAAAAGCAGGGGAGGGGTAAAGGGGAGACAGTGGAGAGGGAAGAGCATAGAGGGGAGAGGGAATGGAGTGGGAGAGGAGAGAAGAGATGAGAAAGAGGGAGAGGTGAAGGGAGAGGAGAGGGAGAAGGGAGGGAAAGAGTGAGGGGAGAGGGAGGAGAGGAGAGGGAGAGTAGAAAATAGGAGAAAATAAAAGTGAAAAATAAAAGAGAGATTGCAGGTCAAGTGCATACAAAGGAGAGGAGAAGACGTTTTGAGAACAGGAAACAGATTATAGGGAAATGGTTTTTCTAGGGTTCTTTCAGAGTTTTGACACTTTCTATTTGAGCTGTAAAATGTAGTTTTGTAGTTTCACTATCCAATAAAACTTGCTAATTTCAGGCAGTTTGTATAGCCCATTTTTATTTCGACTTACACTCCTGGATTTGAGGCATTCTTTTTGCAAGTAAAGCAAAAATTCGGAAGAATTTTGGGCAAAGATGGACGATTTTGGATGGAAACTTTCCATATTATTTTGTACATGACTGCTCCTATTCAAGAAAATAAAGAAGAAAAGAAGAAACAAAAAGTTTTTTTGATTCACTTTTGTGCAGGTTTTTTTTCCACCTTTTCTTCTCTTCTCCTATGGCGGTGGGTTTAATATGTTTTGCTTTTCCATGGAATTGTCATTTTTTGACTAAATTGCATAAAGTTTATATCAATTGTAAAGGATGTGAATTACATCGAGAGTTCACAAAAATTGACTCTGTTCGTAACCTGTTTGCATCTGTAACAATTTATATTTGTTATCAATCCTTTTTGTCATACTCAAGCCAAACGTGTTATTTTCTTGTCAAACTACCTTTAAAAAACCTTGAAAACCATAAAAATCCCTGGATAAAACAAACCGTAAAAAAACCTCAACAAACTTTACAACTTTAAGGTGTGTTTTTTTAGTAAATCGAGTGTCTTTAACTATGAACACTTGCGATCTCCCCAAACCTAGGCCTATCACTTCAATATTTAATTTTTTAATAACAAACCGAATTGCACCCTTCATAACTGCAAGCAGTTTGCACCTTCCTGTTGATCGCTATACCGTGAATTACTTATAGTGGTAATGCTTTTTAGCCGCTTAAAACATCTTTTCTCTGTGCACACATGTCCGGTTTATGATTAGAGACCACCAATTTTTTTCTTCTCTAGGGTTGTTGTAGAATACTATTTTCGAAAAATTTGCACATTGTATTCCTTTTAACGACAAAGATCTGAGACTTCTCCACTTTATCTACCGGCAATGTTTTGTTGCCTGTCTTTCTTGTGGCTCAAATGTTTTTCATACTTAGTTTCTTCTACGTAATTAGTACTACTCTCCATACTAGAGTGATTAGACATAAGCGATTATGGCGTTACTGGCCAGTAACTGCAGGAATCACACAGAATAATGAAAATAAAATTCTTACAAAAATCGTGCAATTATGATTACTAACATAGCTGGCGGTAACAACTTAATCTCTTGTTGTCTAATTAGTGATTTCTTCTTATTTGTTTCCTCTACGATCTCCTATTTTGATGGTGGATCACAGATCAGTGATGTTTTCCAAACCTTACTGCAAATGATTCTCAATTTTAGGAAGGTTAAGGAGGTGGGCTTATTTTAATTGGGTAAGATTGGAGAATTGATTTCGTTTTCGATTTGATTCTAATTTGATTTGAATATGACACGAGTGGATTTGATGTGATTTGACCTGATTTGAATTGTTTCGTGACTAGTATGGCTTTACAAATAGCCTTCCCATCTCTTAGACTTGTTATTTTCAACCTTTTCCCTTGTAATTAGATAGATTTTCGTCACGCAGTAACAAAGGTTTTATAGATATTTGACATAGACCACAACAATTCATGCGATAAAAAGTAAAAAAAAAAAAAAAAATGACATACTATGCAAAACTTTCAAGATCAAGCAGACAAAAACGTCTCTGATTTGCTGTTCAAAACAGAACAATTGCAGTGAAATAAAAGGCTGCTAGAATCTGCATTTAGTGCACTTACCAGCGCTACTGCACCTTTGTGTAAACGTTTAACGTTTATTCCATATTACCTCCTTTGCCGCACACATTCAGTTATCTAAAAGCATAGTATGTGAGTTGTCTTTGTGAAATATCTCGAACTGGTTTGATCGTTTCTGAGATCCTGCAACTTGGATAGATTTCTAGCCATGATTCATTTAGCTAGGAGTGGTTCAAACGTCGCCTAAGTAATAGCATCAAATTTGCTCCAAGGTAGACATGATTAGAGACCACGCAATTTTTTTCTTCTCTAGGGTTGTTGTAGAATACTATTTTCGAAAAATTTGCACATTGTATTCCTTTTAACGACAAAGATCTGAGACTTCTCCACTTTATCTACCGGCAATGTTTTGTTGCCTGTCTTTCTTGTGGCTCAAATGTTTTTCATACTTAGTTTCTTCTCCGTAATTAGTACTACTCTCCATTTTAGGGTGATTAGACATAAGCGATTATGGCGTTACTGGCCAGTAACTGATTAGACATAAGCGATTATGGCGTTACTGGCCAGTATCTGCAGGAATCACACAGAATAATGAAAAAATCTTACAAAAATCGTGCAATTATGATTACTAACATAGCTGGCGGTAACAACTTAATCTCTTGTTGTCTAATTTGTGATTTCTTCTTATTTTTTTCCTCTACGATCTCTTATTTTAATAGTGGATCACAGATATTTTCCAAACCTTGCTGCAAATGATTCTCAATTTTAGGAAGGCTAAGGAGGTGGGCTTATTTTAATTAGAAAGGGCAAGATAAATTGAAAAGCACGATGGTAAACCATCCGAGTCTGAGGGTTGGAGATGGAACTTGTTGCTGGAGTAGCAAATTACAAAAGGTTACAGCTCAATCCACAATGGAGTCAGAATATATGGCAGCAGCTTTCGCCCTCAAGGAGCTCCTATGGGTCAAGTCCATTTTACAGGAACTTGGGTATATGCAAATTGGCACTCAAGCTATCTGGTGTGACAACCAAGCTGCCATAGCAATTGCCTCTAACCCCAGCCATCACTTTAAGAGCAAACACATTGATGTTAGACTTCACTTTGTTAGAGAAAAAGAACTTACAAAAGTCGTTAAATTGTGTTATTTACCAGATAAGAACATGGTGGCTGACATGTTAACAAAAGCTCTTCTTGCTCCTAAGTTACAGTTTTGCAGAGATGCTATTGGACTAAGCGAGTAACTGAGTCTAAAGATTTAGGGGAGTGTTGTATTTTATAAATCTTTATTTCAGTAAATAGGGGTACAAATAACTTAGGATATTTTTTCTAGTAGTCTACTGTAATACTTACTTTAATTAGTGCTACAGTAGCAAAAGGTACATTAGAGTGTATTGTATTTTTTGTAGGGACACGTGTCGGCGAAAGAACGTATGCGGGTTTTTCGGAGTGGCGCCGACAGTCAGCCATACGTGTCAAAATGTTGACGATGCGATTCACATGATCGGACGAACGGGATCTGTCCCGAGTATTCTGGAAACATATGGTACAGCTCGACGGTACCATCGTCGATCGAATCTGTTCCAACGTACGCGATTCACCTTGGACCACAAGCGTGATTCACGAGGGACCACAAGCATGATTCGCGTGGGACCACAAGTGACGAAGCACTCAGGTGCTTCGTACTACACGACCACATTCGGATGGACTTTAGCAGTCACCGCTGACTAAGCATTTGGAAGGTTTTGTGTACGGTTAGAACGTTTTGTGTACGGTTCAATGTCTATAAATATCTGAATAACATTAGTTTGTTGTTTAGTGTGATATAAAATAATGTTTCATTAATCAATTTTTTAGAAAAGTAATAATTAGGGTTTTGAGGTACAGTGACGTACAAGTAGGATGCTTTCTCGTTAGTCAGGATAATAACCGTAGTAACGGTTACCCGAATTAGTGTAGATCAGTAGATATACATTGTGAGTATATAACTTAGGACTTAGCCAATTTTGTAGTATCCAGTTTTGGGAATATGATTTTCTAAGGGCAGGTTTTGGGAAACTTTCAGACATCATATCTTATGGTTTACTGGGTCATTTGGGCTGCAATTTTGGGAATTGTCAGTTTACCGTATTGTGTATTACTGTGGCACATTCAAAGCATGTTGGCTTTCTGAGTCATATTTTGTGTCAGTTCTAAGTTGGCTGTTGAGTAGGTACTTTGATAGTTTCTGTTGTTTTTCATGTATACTTCCACTACTACTGTTGGTTCTTCGCCTGCAACGGTGGTTGTAGAACAAAAGGTTATGGGCCTTTCGTCAGGAATTCCTATCTTCAATGGCCAAAAGTATGCGTACTGGGCGGCGATGGTTGAATCGTCGTTTGAAACTGCTGACTTATTGGGGGTCTTAGATGGCTCCCTTGATGAAACAGATCCAACTTGGGCAAAGAAGAATTCAATGGCAAGGAACAATCTAAGTCTTTGTATTTCAAAAAATTTGGTCATGTCTTGACTGAAAATGAAGAAGGCGAGGGAGATTTTGACATCCCTCAAATCCGCTTTTGAGAAAGCGAATGTTCAAGAAGAGCTCTTGGTGGCTGGAAAAATTTGGGGATACAAATACACGAGGGAACTATGGTTGAGTATTGTGACAATTTTTGCGTGCTCATTGATGCTCACTCTTCTGCTGGGGGGTCATTTCCTGAGTTTCAACAGGCAGCTTTGCTTATTAGACGTCTCCCTAGTAGCATGAAAGGTGAGTCTGCTTTGCTTATTAGACGTCTCCCTAGTAGCATGAAAGGTGTGTCTATTCAATTAAAGAGTCATGACAAAGCTAGCTGGTCATTTTATGTAGCGTATAATCTTATATTGGAGGAAGAAACTAATACTAAACTCCTTAAGGGAGAAGGAAAGATTGAAGCATTTGCAACCGACTTTGAAAAAAGAAATCAATTAAATCAGAATAGGAATCAGTTTAACCAGAATCAGAATCAGTTTAGTCAGAGGCAGAATAGGCCATCTACTACTACATGTTTCTACTGTTCTGAGAAGGGTCATGGATACAGGTACTCTCCTAAATTGAAGAAGACTAATGAGACAAGTTTATACAAGTCAGGTTGGCAACAGAGCCAGTATCACTGAGGTTTTTCTGGAAATCCTTCCCGTGGAAATGCTCTTTTTTTAACTTTTGCAACTGATGCAGATAAGTCTCTCAGCTTCAATGAGCAAGAGGGGGCGGATTTATTTGCTATGGCGCTGCCATGGAGGGTCCAAAGGATGCAGGATGGATCATGGACACAGGAGCGTCTGCCCACATGTGTTGGAACAAGGCGGCTTTTACGAATCTGCAGCAAACATCTCCAAAGAGTATCTACTATGGTTGCGGCATGAGTGTTCAAACCTCAGCTCAAGGTGATGTATCATTAATGGTAGATGTGGGGGGAAAGTCGGTAGAGAGAACCCTTCACAATGTTTTGTATGTTCCAGATTTTGAGAAAAATCTTTTTTCTACATCATTAGTGGAGAGCAAAGGCTTTGAAGTTGTTTTGAAAGGAGGGAGACAGTTTGTTAGCAAGAAAATGGAAAGTTCCAGTAACAGGAACTAGAGATGCTAGCAAAATGTACCGGATGGACATGGCTGAATATAAGGAAAATGATGTTCTTTACTCGAGTGTTGAATGTAATAATGAGTTGTGGCATAAGAGATTAGGACACATGAATTATGGTAGTCTAAAGAAAATGGTAAATTCGGGAAAAGTTGATGGAGTTTCTCTCACATCTCATCCTATAAAAACATGTGATGGTTGTTCACTTGGCAAGATTCACAAATTGCCATTTCCACAGGAAACAGACCATAGATCGGAAAAAGTTATGCAACTCATCCATTCTAATGTTCTCGGTCCTTCACAAGCGGCTTCGGCTGGAGGGGCCCACTATATGGTCACATTTACAGATGACTACTCGAGGTACACAAAGGTTTACTTCATGCAACATAAAAGTGAAGTGTTTACTCACTTCAAACACTACAAAGCGTGGGCAGAAAAGCTTCATGGAGTTCCAATATTGGCGCTAAGATCGGACAACGAGGAGAATACACATCGAAAGAATTCAAAGAATTTCTCCTTCAGGAAGGTATCAGTCACAATCTTACAGTTCCATATACACCAGAACAAAATGGTGTTTCTGAGAGATTAAATAGGACAGTGACAGAGAGTGCTCGGTCCATGCTTGCATATAAAGGGCTAAATTTGAAATTCTGGGTTGAAACACTTAATTGTGTTGTTTATATTAAGAATAGAATAGCTTCTAGGTCTGTTAGCACTACACCATATGAACTTTGGACAGGGGAAAAACCTGAAATTAGTCACTTTAAGATCTTTGGCAGCAAGTGTTTAATTTTAGATACTTCACGAATAGATGGAAAATGGAACCTAAAGGCTTACTTGGGATTTTCATGGGGTATGATGATAATGCGAAAGGATATAGAGTTTTTGTCCTTGAGAAACAGAAAAAGTGATTGTTTCTAGAAATATCCAGATTAAAGATGAACAGGATTCGGTTGACCTATTTAAAGTGCCAGATCAACCGGCAAAAGAAAAGCAAGAATATGTCATTTTTCACCATACGTAGAGAGTCTCCTTTCCACCGGCAAGTGGGACACCTCTTCCTTCAATTCCTCTGGTGCCTTTACATGCTGTTTCCCCACAAGCTACACCTCAGGTGGAAGGAACTACTACACATTTTGTACCAGATCAAGTTACGGTTCAGACTAAACAGCGAAATCAGAGGTTACCGACCATCTCAGCCCCAGAATTTCCGGGGGGAAAGAGATCTAGCAGCCGTCTGCAAGCAAGCTCACTTTTATTTTCTACAGCTACAGAGGAGCCTTTAACAATCCAGGAGGCCTTCTCATCACTTGAGAGAAGTCAGTGGATCGAGGCGGCAAATGATGAAATGAAGTCCATTATGGAAGCACAGACATGGGAGCTGGTGGATCTTCCTCCGGGTAGGAAAGCCATCGGCAGCAAATGGGTATTCAAGGTGAAGCTGAACCCGGACAACACCATTGAAAGGTACAAGGCCAGACTATTGGCTAAGGGATATAATCAAAAAGAAGGTTTAGACTTTGAGGAAACCTTCTCCCCAGTTGTTAGATTTCCCACTCTTAGAATTTTGCTAAGTCTAGCGGCTATAGGGAATATGGAAATACATCAGATGGATGTTGAAACTGCTTTTTTGCATGGAGAGTTAGAAGAAACAATTTATGTGAAACAACCTGAAATGTATGTTTAAAAAGGAAAGGAAGAATTAGTGTGTAAATTGATGAAATCTTTGTATGGGCTAAAACAAGTCCCGCGTAAGTGGAATCTAAAGTTAGATGAGCTTTTGATTGGGCTAGGTTTTAAAAGAATTAGCTCAGATCATTTTGTATATGATATACAAGGAGAGGATGGGGTAATTTACATTGCTGTATATGTGGATGATCTATTTTTAATAAGTAAATCAATGGATGAAATAAACCGCATTAAAGCGGCTTTAAGGTCCAGGTTCGAGATGAAGGACCTCGGTGAGGCCAAATATATCTTAGGAATACAGGTAGAAAGAGACAAAAACAAGATGCTGATTATGTTGACTCAGAAAGAAGCAATAGGTAACATGCTAGAAAGATTTCAAATGAAAGATGTGAAAGGATCCGTAACTCATATGGAATTCAGACACAAATTGGAAGGAATTCATACAGATTCGGGCATAATTGTTGGTGATAGTTTAGAAACAGGGGAGGAAGAGTTTATGGCTTCAAAGCCATATAGACAGGTAGTTGGAAGTCTTATATATTTCATGAATTGTACGAGACCCGACATTGCAGCAGCTGTGGGAGTCTTGAGTAGAAGTCTGCAGAATCCTAAAATGGTAGACTGGGAAGCAGGGAAAAGAGTGTTGAGATATCTTGCAGGTACTCGAAATCTCAAGCTTGTTCTCGGAGGAGGAGAGGTGAAAATCCAGACGTGGAGCGATGCTAGCTATGGGGACATGCCAAGCCGGAAATCTACGTCTGGCTTCGTTTTTGTTGAAATGTATGTATTTTCTAGGTCTGTATTGCAAAAAAAAAATAGAGTAAGTCAACAAAGGCAGCCTGCTTCTTGTTCAAATCTCTCCGGTCCCCATACTTGTTGCAGTCACTGAAGACGAGAGAGAGCTAGAGCCATGGCCGTCTAAAGAGGATAGGCTAATTCGTCGTTTGTACCAAAATGATTGTGCCGGGGTCAGGATTTGATCCTGGTACCTCCACACTATATTAGACGTTAGCTTTAGCCAATAGCTTAGAGTAAACGATGGCATATGTGGGGTACAATAGGTATTTATAAGTGTAGAAGTAGAGAGTTCTAACAAACTAACAAATAACCAAAAACTGCTCTTGACCAGATTTGAACCATGGTCTATGGTTATATTTGTAGAGGTAAGCCTTAACCAATAAGGCGTTATCGAAACAATACACGTGACGGGTTTTATAAATACATAAACATTAACGCAACAGCTAATTAACAGCAGACTAACCAAAAGGAGCAATTCATGCATGTACGCGAATCTGAACCGTGTAAAATTTGTTTTGATCGGATGGCCGGTGTTATAGCCGCCACGCGAAGTGAGCTTTTGGCGGCATAAGGAGATAGCGTCACGCGGTGCCACGTGGCGCCACATTATTTGATACCGGAGAAGATGGGAGGAGGAACCATGGCTTCCGATTTGACAGGTGTCACCTTATAGACCTTGTCGTACAATGGTTGTACAATAAGTACATCGCCCATTGTACCTTCTTGTACTATATAGTGTTCCTATTGGACTAGGGTTTAGTAGTAGGTAGTCGTAAGTAGGCAGACCAAGACTTAGTGATACTTAGGTACCTCTCTCTAAGAGAGCTTGTAACTATAAAGGTCATCTTTGACCAGCCATAACTTAATGCTCGGGTGAGCAAATTCAGTGATTCTTTTTGCTGCGGACTCAGGGGAGTCCAAGCTACACAAGGGTGTAGTCGGTCAGAGTCTTTGCGTGCCAGGGTGGCACTTATTCAGTGGGAAAGTCAAAGTGGGGAATATTGTCCAAAACACATATTGAAGCTTTGCATTTTGTGGTGGAACTGAGCACACAGAAGGTCTTCTCTTCACAGGGGTGAAGGTATATTGGGGTTTTTATTGTGAAGGGATCATTTATTTGGGTTTATATCAACTTGGAGTCTGCACTATCTAGATTAGCTTCTTTTGGATCTGCGAATTCTGTGGGCAATGGAGCCCATAGATTTTCAAGTGTTGGATTGGCACGTGAATGCCGGTTCAATACGGGGTAGAATGTGAAACGTCACACTCGAATCCGCCTAAAAGAAATAGGTACGGACCCGCCAGGCTCTACATCGAGCTGGTGGCACAGTGGTTAGTGCGCTGACAGCTCAAGTCAGAGGTCCCAGGTTCGAGCCCTGGCCGGCTCACTTTTCCCTAGTATGGGACATACCGAATCCCGGATTTCACGGAAATCAACATGGTATCGGAGCCAGCGGGATTGCGGATGGTGTGACCGGCCTTCCCGTGAGGGGGGGTGTTGGATTGGCACGTGAATGCCGGTTCAATACGGGGTAGAATGTGAAACGTCACACTCGAATCCGCCTAAAAGAAATATGTACGGACCCGCCAGGCTCTACATCGAGCTGGTGGCACAGTGGTTAGTGCGCTGACAGCTCAAGTCAGAGGTCCCAGGTTCGAGCCCTGGCCGGCTCACTTTTCCCTAGTATGGGACATACCGAATCCCGGATTTCACGGAAATCAACAGTTTTGAAGATTGGAGATGGAACTTGTTGCTGGAGTAGCAAATTACAAAAGGTTACAGCTCAATCCACAATGGAGTCAGAATATATGGCAGCAGCTTTCGCCCTCAAGGAGCTCCTATGGGTCAAGTCCATTTTACAGGAACTTGGGTATATGCAAATTGGCACTCAAGCTATCTGGTGTGACAACCAAGCTGCCATAGCAATTGCCTCTAACCCCAGCCATCACTTTAAGAGCAAACACATTGATGTTAGACTTCACTTTGTTAGAGAAAAAGAACTTACAAAAGTCGTTAAATTGTGTTATTTACCAGATAAGAACATGGTGGCTGACATGTTAACAAAAGCTCTTCTTGCTCCTAAGTTACAGTTTTGCAGAGATGCTATTGGACTAAGCGAGTAACTGAGTCTAAAGATTTAGGGGAGTGTTGTATTTTATAAATCTTTATTTCAGTAAATAGGGGTACAAATAACTTAGGATATTTTTTCTAGTAGTCTACTGTAATACTTACTTTAATTAGTGCTACAGTAGCAAAAGGTACATTAGAGTGTATTGTATTTTTTGTAGGGACACGTGTCGGCGAAAGAACGTATGCGGGTTTTTCGGAGTGGCGCCGACAGTCAGCCATACGTGTCAAAATGTTGACGATGCGATTCACATGATCGGACGAACGGGATCTGTCCCGAGTATTCTGGAAACATATGGTACAGCTCGACGGTACCATCGTCGATCGAATCTGTTCCAACGTACGCGATTCACCTTGGACCACAAGCGTGATTCACGAGGGACCACAAGCATGATTCGCGTGGGACCACAAGTGACGAAGCACTCAGGTGCTTCGTACTACACGACCACATTCGGATGGACTTTAGCAGTCACCGCTGACTAAGCATTTGGAAGGTTTTGTGTACGGTTAGAACGTTTTGTGTACGGTTCAATGTCTATAAATATCTGAATAACATTAGTTTGTTGTTTAGTGTGATATAAAATAATGTTTCATTAATCAATTTTTTAGAAAAGTAATAATTAGGGTTTTGAGGTACAGTGACGTACAAGTAGGATGCTTTCTCGTTAGTCAGGATAATAACCGTAGTAACGGTTACCCGAATTAGTGTAGATCAGTAGATATACATTGTGAGTATATAACTTAGGACTTAGCCAATTTTGTAGTATCCAGTTTTGGGAATATGATTTTCTAAGGGCAGGTTTTGGGAAACTTTCAGACATCATATCTTATGGTTTACTGGGTCATTTGGGCTGCAATTTTGGGAATTGTCAGTTTACCGTATTGTGTATTACTATGGCATATTTAAAGCATGTTGGCTTTCTGAGTCATATTTTGTGTCAGTTCTTAGATGGCTGTTGAGTAGGTACTTTGAGTCATATTTTGTGTCAGTTCTTAGATGGCTGTTGAGTTGGTACTTTGATAGTTTCTGATGTTTTTCATGTCTACTTCCACTACTACTGTTGGTTCTTCGCCTGCAACGGTGGTTGTAGAATAACATCTCCTAGTCTTGTTATTTTCAACCTTTTCCTTTGTAATTAGATAGATTTTCGTCACGATGTAACAAAGGTATTTGACATAGACCACAACAATTCATGCGATAAAAAGTAAAAAAAACAAAAAAATGACATTTTATGCATAACTTTCAAGATCAAGCAGACAAAAACGTCTCTAATTTGCTGTTCAAAACAGAACAATTGTAGTGAAATAAAGGGCTGCTAGAATCTGCATCAAGTGCACTTACCAGAGCTACTGCGCCTTTGTATAAACGTTTAAACGTTTATTCTATATTACCTCCTTTGCCGCACATATTAAGTTATCTAAAAGCATAGTATGTGAGTTGACTTTTTTAAATATTCTAGGTGCTTAGTCAACATTAGATGCAAACGTCCAGCCGACTGTTGATCAAGTGGTCAATGTCACCTGAGTTCGTACAAAGTGATGAGTCACTTTGTGGTCCCACGTGAATCGCGTCCGTTGACCCCATTGAAATCTATGGTCGACGTAAAATGTTGTAACACAATTTTCCCAGATAATCGGGTAAGTCTTCGTCCGTCCGATTCTTCAAATGTATTCGTTCGATGTATGTCACGTGTGAAAGTGCGTGGGCGCCTTTCCATAGAACCTGTATGATGTTCTTTTGCTGACGCGTGTCCTTGTAGAAGTACAATACACTCAAAGTATTTGTGTTATTGTCATACTCAATAAAGTAAGTATTATAGTTTTCTTAGACCAAAAATATTATAAGTCCTTAGACTCTCCTCACAGCCCTGTTTATTGAGTATGAAGATTTCCTAAATTCAACATTCAAGTGTGTCAAAAATAGGATGCTAGAGTTGAAGGAAGGTTGATCTCCAAAGATGTAAAAAAAACCAGTTCAAGAAAAAGAAGTTTCCATCCGAAGTGTTCACACCTCCCTTTGTTATGCACAGTCCACTAATGAAACTTATTGGAAAAACCTCAAAACACAAAAATTGCAAATGGCCCCTTCCTCTTCAACTTAGAACAAATTATGCTTCAAACATAAAATAGGAGGTCAAAAGGCAGACTTGGGGAAAATGGAAGGTTACAATACACAACAGTAAGCCAGAAAAGCATCTACATCATAAAAACTATAATGGACTTCCTAAGAAACTGTGTCACGACATGACCAACAATGCGAAGTATGAAACTGATAATTCAAAACAAAAGGTCTTTTAAGAATTTCCACAGGAACGTTAGATTGTTACATGTGCGAAGAATCCCAACGTTCTAAAAAAAAACATAACTTAGAACAAATGCTCATAGAATTCACAAGGTTCCTTTAAATTTCTCCTGTAGAACAAAAGCACAAAGTGAACAAGCGCCAAAGAAACCCACAATTGAGGAAAAAAACAGAAATCACACAAAATGCTTGAGACTGTTTCACGTGCCCAAACACCTGCCATGAAATTTTAACAGTGACATATTTTTGGATTTTCCCATGGTCTCATTTCAAACAGTGACATGTTTTTGGATTTTCCCATGGTCTCTTTTCAAACATGTGATCAGCTTAGCCGTCTACCGGCCACAGTCTAAAAAATTCGATGGAAAATGTCATGCCGCATCGTATCGGTGGCCAACATGTATGATTTTTGGCTAGCACGCGCGATCTCTTGCACGTGCGCGATATTTAAAACGCGCACACGATTTTTGGCATGCACGCATGATTTCCGCACGCACGCATGGTTTGTAGTCGCACTGGGTTTCGCAGTTTCATTAGTATCATATCGTCGATTCACTTATTTGTGGCGTGTTCGCCATTTGCGTGCACATTTCGTTTGGATATATACTAATTTTGAGCGATATGTTTCATTTCGTGCGTAGGTATGCGATTTCGAAAGTATGGACACGAAATATCATTTGGGTGACGCAACGCGATCTCTGAAAGTATTTCGTGCGATATGTTTCGTTTCGTGCGAATGAACGCGATTTTGGATTATAGACGCTGAGAACCGTTTGGAGGCAAATCGCGATTTGCGGGCGACGCTTCGATACACTTTATTTATTTATGTCGCGAACCTATGTAGGTTTGCGCGTACATGTAGTTAGGGAGGGTTTTTACCCTCGGACGGTGGGTATTGTGGTGCGTACGGTAGACAATGTTTGTCGCATATTGGCCAACATTTTAATTAGTTGCATGCATGTAAAGTATGTTAAACGTATGCTAGTTTCGCTTAGGCCTAGCGTAACTCCTACTTAGGCTAATTCTCAAACTTAGAGAATTTTAGCTTTTAGACAAGAATTTTCTCTTGGCGGCTAAGCTTCTCTCTTGCTCTCTCTCACAGATTGCTCATGTTTCTCTCTCTTATTGCTAGCTAGCTGTAGAGGATAGAAAAACTAAAATTTTTTTCTTATTGTATTTCTGCACTCGCTTGTTAATCCACACGGCTCAAAGCGAAGCCTGGAAGGTTTTCTCCCAACTTGTGTTATTTTTGGGAAGTGGTGGAGTGAAGTTCGTTTGGAGAGGCATCCACATCCAGCTGTGCCTTCTACGGGCAACAGAACGGTTTGGAGTGTTTGTGTTTGTTTTGCTTTCTCTTTGAGATACTCTTGTAGAGAATACGATAGAGACCCGAGAGCCTAGTGGCTACCTCGTGGCTTAGTATTATTGTCCAAAAAGGTTAACTTCTCTTAAAATAAATTATTAAAAATATAAAAAAAAAAACAATTTGTTTTTGTTTTTTGGTTTTCTTCTTTTTTGCTTTCATTCCTTGTCTTCTATCTTCCTTCCACTCTATTTTTTTTTGCAGATTTAGATCGAAATTTGTGTCAGATTTTAGGGTAAAATTGCGAAATTAGGGTCAATCTGCGGAATTAGGGTTTGGCTGCATATTTAGGGTCTGGGATGCAAATTTAGGGTTTGTGCAGATTTAGGATTTTTTTTTGTGATTCTTAACCCTATGTCAACATCTTATCATTCGTTGGTCGCAAATTTTTGGTTTTTGCAGCAAGGAATTAGAGTTTGGGAAACCTTTTTGCCTAATACTACCTTACTTTGTGTTTTATTTTGAAGATTTTTCAATATTTCTTATCTTTCTTTCCTTTGTTGCATCTTCATGTGCTATTTTGTTGATGTTTGGTTTGTGTTGGATTTGATATTTTCTTTCATTTCCTCTTACCAAATTTAATCTTTCATAACACTTACCAAAAAAAAATATATTATAAATATTTTAAAGTCGCACGAATTATAACATAAAACTATCACTGCTTTATAGTTGGGTATAGCGTGGCATAGTGTTGATACGCATACCCTAGCAAGATACTAACATCTTTGGTGTTTAGTGGTGGTTTTAGGGACGATTATTCAAAACCGGAGTGGATTCCATTTTGAGGACTCTGCAAAATCCGACTTGTTTCGAACAAGACCGGTTTACCTTTAGTGCTCACCAAAGAACTAAAGGTGTTTGTAAGTATCCCGATGCCTTCTGAGTGCAGAAGCGTCACGTTATAGTGTGGACACTCGTGTAGGGGATCGATGTGGATTGGTTTAATAAAGAACTTTTATTTTTGAGCATTTGCAATTTTTCTACTTTCCTCGCATGCTATCTGGCTGTGAGTGGCTTTGAGGTTTTCCTGTGACTAAATAGAGTGGAATTTCTTCCTAGATCTTGCCGTGGGTAGCACTGTATAAACGCTTTCTGTTTGTGCCGCTACAGATTTGCACCGAAAGGTGCCTAGATAGCTCTCTGTTTGTTTTTATAGATTTGGCCTTTCGGCCTTGCCCTTTGTTTGCAGGGTAGAGGTTTTGGTATACCGACTTTTAGTTAGATCTGACCACCGAGTCCTTATAAGGACTTCGAATGTTGACTTGTTTTGTGTGGATTGGCTTGTCATTTGACGCACCTCGGTTAGGCCGTCTCAACCTTTTAGAGTCATAATCAAGGGTTCTCTCTTTGTTTATACTGACGAATTGGGATAACTTACGTTATCAATCCAGATCTACGCGCAGCGGGACAGTTTTCCGTCCACCGCAGTTAGATCTTTCTAGTTTTTCCAGACTAATTCACGTTGCGACCTCTAGATCTTTGTCAGTTCGGTCAGTATTAGCCCCAGTCTCATCATTATCCTCGGTTTCCTGTAGGTCATACCTAGATAGAACGTAAGACGACTTTTCGGGGGGGATCGTTTCTCATTGTCTCACTTTTTAGTCCCCAGCCAGTCCAAATTTGGCCCAACCGGTTCTCTTGCTTCTTGACGACATGGCTTCCTCTTCGAAGGGATCCATAGAAAAGATGAGTTTTTGCTTTTCATGTCTAAAGGACAATATGTCTTTATCTTGTTTTCGCATGTTGTATGACGCACAAAATGAAGGATTTAGCATTCTATTAGCAAAACAGGTTCGACCTTCGATAGTTTTCTCTCTTTTTGGTCGATATCTCTGCGGTTCGACCCTCACCCTCTACACTCGCTAGTATGGTACCATTCTAGCAATGACGGAGTACGCTCTGTCGTTTCTAGAGTACTTGAGGTCATTGGCCGGGTAGAAATCCTTTACCAAGCGACCGTCCCAACGGTGTTAGATGTCAATGGGGATGAGCTATTTCCAACTGTCTCCGATATTTCCCATCATTTTGCCGTGGCTGCCCGAGAGGCGTTCCCAGCTAGACCGGGGGGAACAACTTTTTTACGTGACCCGCTATTGGTCATGTTCGATCTCTTTCAAGAGGAATATCAGATGCAAAATCCGGATCAAGTGAAGGAGTTATTGAACTTCAAATGTAAGTCAGGTAAGACTACCCTTGCATTGCGAGCCCGAATGGAAGCCCTTCTAGAAGCTTTGCCGGACCTCATGTTCGATGTGGAAACTATCCAAAAATTCCTGGGAAATTGAAAATATTCATTCACACTTATCTCAGTCAAATATACGGCTGAAATTTACCTTTGAGCAAGCGGCGGAATACGCGGTTGAGTATGAGATGCAATCGTTGTGGTGGGATGCTCATGATAAACCTGAATCTGAAGAGGAGCAACTTGACCAATCCTCACCACCTCTTAGGAACACTTGGCCTTCTTATATTTTCCAAAGACCCGTTGTGTTTCCGATATGGAAACACGGGGCACGATGCTCTCATGTGCCCAGATAAGTCTGTCACATGCACCCATTGCCAATAGAAGGGACATTACGTCCACCATTGCCATGTTAATGACCCCAAATTCTCTCATCAAAATCAGGTTCAAAACAAGGGAATTCTTACTCATTCAGCAAAGCCGGTCACTCCTACGGAGATCGAAAAAGAGGCGACTCGGCCTAAGATCTCTCGACGAGAGAGGGAAAAGGCTGAGTTGTAAGTGATAATAGTCACCATGATGAAGGAGCAATTTGATGCCTTCATGGCCGAAATGAAAACCCAATTCACGGCGATGGCGAGGTTAGTCGTCCACATGCCATCGTTGGCTGGCCGAATCCTCTAAGATTTTACCGTCTAACAATGGGCAGCTACTTTCGATAAGGGCTCGCTGGATCACAATCGACACAATAAATTACAAAATTCACGAATTCCACTTTCATTCGAGAAAGAATCTATCTCTCCTCTACAAGACACGGCTTCCTCCATTGTGGCTTAAACTCTCGCCATTTTTGATAGCACCATACATGATGCGCATCCAGTCAAAGAACGGCTTAGCATCTTTTCTTCCATGATGGATGATGTTAAAGCCTCTCTTCTTGTTAATGAGTTTTCTAAAGCCTCTCCCCTAGTTAACGCAACCGCTGGAGCCGCCGCTTTGAGAGCGTTGCAGTTGAACCTTAGTCTTTCGGTTATTCAGCCGGCTATCGCAGATGAGTGCCGTAACCTCGACCCTCATATCAGTTTCTTAGACAACTCTCAAAAGTCCTTCTCCGTTAATGATGTTGCTAATTCTCTATCTCATGGAATCTTGGATCCAGATTTGCGCTCAAGGTTGGTCTGACCGTAGACAAGCAATAAGCCACGACTAAACGGCTTCTCACTTCACCCAGTATCACAAAGCTGGTGCTTGGAATCACCAAGGACCAACTCGTCTTTCGATTCCAAAACCGAACTGAGAGCGATTTAGTGGAAATTTCTGTCCTAGCATTGGTCACTTAATGCAATAATTATGAATGCTTAGTGGGACAAAATGTTATCTTTCGAATTGGAGAAAGAGTAGATATGCATGATCAAACCTTCTCCTTCCACCCCTCTAACTTTCGGAAACGCAAAATCTACCTTTCTCTTGTCTCTGCCCGCAAACCGTTGCCCACTATGGCGTATTTCGCATCCCCTCTTTTTGCATTTTCCAGTGGTGACCTTAGGGACGACAATTGCGACTCTCTTTTGCCATAAAAGATCCTACCAGACACTCCATCATTTCCAAGAAAAAATAGTGAGCATGGTCTTCTCCTTGACTCGCGTCATCTTTTGAATACTTTCTGCACTAATCTGTCTCCACACATTCTCCATGTAATAGACATCGATGCTAACGGGGTGTTAAGTGTACACAGTGTGTATATGTCTTTGAGTGGTGATCAGGGGTTTAACGTGGAGTGCTTCGCCTCTCCATTATCTTTCAACCCAGCCGACCATTGTTACTGCCATGGCGGTCCCATTCCCCTGGTTGAGATGGCCAGCACCCCTGTAGGCTAAAGAGCTGGGGGGGGAATTATTTGGTCGATCTCACTCGAAGGGATTATTTTTTCTTTCACCTTGTGTTATAATCACATTTATTCTTTTGCATAATATATATACATTTTTCCATATCGTTCATTTTTCGTTTGTATATTTGGTTGTGAGCATGACTTGGCTGGTTAGGATACATAGTTCAACTTGCACGATATCTTGCACGTGCGTTCCATATTCGATGCACGCGCGCACGATATTTTATAGACACGCATGATTTCCGCACGCACGTATGGTTTGTAGTCGTATTGAGTTTCGTAGTTTTATTAGTATTATATCGTCGATTCACTTATTTGTGGCGTGTACGCGATGACTTGGCTGGTTAGGATACATAGTTCAACTTGCACGATATCTTGCACGTGCGTTCTATATTCGATGCACGCGCGCACGATATTTTACAGACACGCACGATTTCTGCACGCACTCATGGTTTGTAGTCGCATTGAGTTTCGTAGTTTTATTAGTATTATATCGTCGATTCACTTATTTGTGGCGTGTACGCGATTCGCGTGCACGTTTCTTTAGGATATATACTAATTTTGTGCGATATGTTTCATTTCGTGCGTAGGTATGCGATTTTGAAAGTATGGACGTGAAATATCGTTTGAGTGATGCAGCACGATTTCCGTGAGTATTTCGTGCGATATGTTTTCGTTTCGTGCGTATGCACGCGATTTTGGATTATTGGGTCTAAAGGAGTATTTTTTTTTTCCTTGTGTCATATTTATATTTATTTTCTTGCATGATGTATATATATTTTTCCCTTTTCATTCATTTTTCGTTTGTATATTTGGTAGTGAGCATGACTTGGCTGGTTAGGATGCATAGCTCACCTTGCTTCTCACTTTTGCACGACAAAAATCTAAATGGAGCCACAGATGGGGAAAAAATAAGTAGTAATAAACAATAAAAGATATCTTAACACAAGAGCCTGTTTCCAACGGCAAAAAAAGAATCCCTTACCCTGATCCGATATTTATAAATGATAGATCCTCCAACAACAACCACAGCTACGCAAGCGAGGATCACCGATGTAACAAACCAACCAAGGATGGATGAGGGCGAAGAGGATCTTAGTTTGCTTGCAACGAAAAACAGATAGAGTTGAAAATATCTGATATTTGTTGATCCCCACTATCCTGTTGCGTCTCTTGTGAATGAAAAACATGACGACTTCACTTTCCATCACTACTGGCATTAATAACCCTAATCTGATCTAATACTTATTATACAAACTAATAATTGTAGAAACTAATGGTTTTATTAGTATTTTCTAGGTCTGAAAAGAAATATAGAAGTCAAGGCAGTCTATCTCTAACTTCTCTCTCCAACTCTCAAACTTGTCGCAGTCACTGAGAAATTGGAGAGGAAGCTAGAGCCATGGCTACCTTGGCTATCCTGAGGTTTACGGGAATTTTATATTAGGATTTATTTATTTATTTAAAAGGTATGTGCCGGCGGCAGGATTTGATCCTTGTACCTACCGGCCGGCAGACAGGAAATAGCCGGTAGCCCTAGCCGTTAAGTCTAGGATTAATGTTACGTAGTATATAGTTTGATAATTATTTAAACATGTATACGTATGATAATTCATTTAACTATAAACAGATTACGGGATACATAGATCCGGTAATATATACGGTACGGACTAAAATCAATACCGCGCATTTGTTTCGTAAGTGAAACAAATACCGCGCATGTATTTATTACGGCTACGATTAAATCCGAATTTAATCGGACGGCCGGGATTAGCGCCGAGATCGCGGAGGAAGATTTCGGCGGTTTGTGGCCATCACCACATCGGATGACGCGTGCGCAATTACATTGGATCGTGGAATCTCCGGAGATCATGACACCGAATCCGAATATGACATGTGTCGACATTTGGGCCATGTCGTACAATGTTCGTACATAAAGTACACCGGCAATTGTACTTTTGCGTACGGAACTTTATTCTGATTAGTTCCGTACATCAGTAGATATAGTCTGTGAGAGAGATAGGACTTAGAAAAATTAGGAGATAGGACCCTCTCTCCCAGAGAGCTTCTGTACAAAAGGTCAACTTTGACCCTCCATAACTTACTGCTCAGGGGAGCAAATTCAGAGATTATTTTTGCTATTGACTCAGGGGAGTCTTGCCTTCACAGAGGTGCAGGTGGTCAGAGTTTTTGTCTGCCAGGGTGGTAGTTTTTTTTGCTGAAACACAAAGGGGTCAGGATTATCCTAGAGGCTTCTTGGAAGCTGTCCACTCTGAGGACTTATGGAGGTCTCAGAGTTTCAGGTTATGGGCCCACCCTCTAGGTACCAATCTTTAATGGAACTGGATTCATATACTGGGAAAGTATGATGATAGGAGCTCTATGCGAAAAAAGGTTTTGGGGGATAGTGAGTGGACGGTTGGGACGTCCATCAAGTCTTGGAATTCCTCCAGGGTTTGGAGGAAGCAGATTCACCAGGAAAGAGGATCCACCTTCAACGGAGGAAACAAAAGAAGGAGAGGTGGTGGACAAAGGAAAGGAGAAGGAGACGACCACACCAATAGCAACTGGTTCGGCATTCATGTCACCTATTCCGAGGAACGAGGAGAATGATACTGAAACCTGGGACTTCAACAATATGGCGGCAAAGCACTTCATCCTACGCCATCTCACTCAAGGACTTGCATGTCCTCATTTGCAGGTAGAAAGGGCATCCGATCTTTGGATGGCTCTCATAGAGATGTACCGAAGTGGTACGATTCAGCAACAACAGTTGGCTGATCAGAAAGTTAAGGAGTATGTATACAAAGGGGGAAATATGTTGGATTTTTGCAATGAGCTTGCTACACTCTTCATGGAGCTAGAGAGTGCGGGAAAAGATTTTAGTGAAAAAGAAAAGGTTAACTGTTTACTGATGAAGTTACCTGATGAGTTCGTGAACATAGTTTACCGTGTGCAGGACTTGCCTGACTCAAGGTGGATATGGAACTCAGTGGTAGGGATGATTCTCGTTTGGGAGAATACGATTGAGATCCAAAGGGGAAGAAAGAGTGGCCAAACCTTCGCAACTGCGACCGATTGGAGGAACAAGGATTCTCAGAAACCGGGTGGAAACTATAGGGGGAGCGAGCAGAAAAATCAAGGGCTCCTAAAGGTTTATGTCATTTTTGTAAGAAACCTGGGCATTATATGGCAGAGTGCAGTAAGCTAAGCTAGCTTCGGTTAAAGGAGGGGAAGACCGGTGGTACCCCAAGAGGAAAGAAAAAGGCCCTTGTAACACAGGTACATGAGGCGGATTCCGAGGACGAGGACGATGAGCTCCTTTTAGATGAGGAATTGGAGGCGAAAAAAGAGGTCAAAATTCCACGAAGGCAGAAATGTGCTTACGGTGGATTGATAAGTGAAGAAGGCTGGATTGTAGATTCAGGTGCCTCCATGCACATGTGTAAGGATAGGCACTTGTTCACTAAGATAAGAAATATTCCCACCGTAGAGATAGTGTACGGGGATGGGAGGAAAGTCACCACTTCTCTTGTAGGATCGGTAGATCTGAAAGTGTTAGTAGAAGGAAAGACATCAATAGTAACATTCGCCGATGTATTGTTTATTCCGGAGCTGAACAAAAACCTCATCTCTACATCTGTATTAGTGATAAGGATTTTATTTACTAGCACTAAGGAAGGAGTCTTTACTGCTAGTTTTGAGGAGGAAGTCTATTTCATTGTTGAGAAAGGTAGCCATGGGATGTTAAGGCTGATATTAAGTAATGAAATGAAGAAACTTTATTATGCTGGTGTTCATGATATTATAATGTGGCATACGAGGCTTGGGCATGTAAATCTAGATAAGTTAAGGGAGATGAAAAAGATGGGAGTGGTGGAAGGGATTCAGTTCAGTGAGAGTGATAATATAAGTGATTATAGTTAGTGTGCTCAAGGTAAACACACAGATTACCCTTTCCTAAAACAACCACCTATAAAGGGGAAAAAATTCTAGATCTAGTACACACAGATATTTGGGGACCAGCTAAAGTGCCCTCACCGGGGGGGAAGAGATTTATGATGACTATCACTGATGATTGGTCTCGGTATTCCCGAGTGTATTTTTTGAAAAACAAGTCGGAAGCTCAGGATTGTTTTAGACAATATAAAGCATGGAGCAAAAAACTTCATGAAACTCCAATCAAGAGAATAAAGAGTGACAATGGTGGAGAGTATACTTCTAACCAGTTTGAGGATTTTCTGAGGGAAGATGGGGTCCAACACCAAAAGACAGTTGCAGAATACCCGGAACAGAATGGGGTAGCTGAGCAATTATATAAGACACTAAGTGATAGTGCTAGAATTATGTTGTCGGATAAGAAGATAGGAAAAAGGTTCTGGGAAAAAGCAATGAACTGCGCTAATTACCTCAAAAATAGAGTTCTTACCTCAGCTATAAAAGATCAAACACCTTAAGAGAGATGGACCAGTCGAATACAAGACATATCTTACTTAAAGGTTTTTGGCAGTCAAGTATTCAGTCTAGATACAGATCGGTCTAATTGGAAGCTAGATCATAAAGGAAAACCGGGATACTTATTAGGATATGATGAGGATGTTAAAAGATATAGAGTTTATGATATAAAAAAGGGAAGATATAATCTTAGTAAAGCATCTAGTAGTTATGGATGAAGGAAAGTCTATGGATCCCTTCAAATATACAAAGTCACTAAAAATCAGATTTGAGTCAGAAAATTCCGATAACTTTGAGCTCCCTAACTATCCAGGTTTTAGAGAAGATGACATTCTTGAAGATACAAATCAGACCGAAAAGGACTCGGCTGTGGAAACTCGAGTGACAACTCTACCCGAAGCGGAATACATGGTGGAAATTGATTCGGAATCAAGGGATAGGGGAGAAGCCGAGTTTGTTCGAATGAATCCACGAGAACCATCTATCCCAGCCTCAGATTTTGAGCGGGGAAGGAGAAGTAGCAAAAGACTACAAAAAAAACAGGTTAATAACAAGGTAACTAAACTATCTCATCAAGATGAACCTCAAACTTATGGAGAGGCGATGACTTGTCCAAAAAGAAACCGGTGGAAGACAGCCATCAATGGGGAGATGGCCTCAATTATGGCAGCCGATACTTGGGAGCTGGTGGATTGTCCACCTCACCGAAAACCAATCGGTTATAAGTGGGTCTTCAAATTAAAACTGAACCCAGATAACACAATCGAGCGCTACAAGGCCCGATTAGTGGCAAAGGGATTTACACAAAAAGAGGGAATTGACTACGATGAAACCTTTGCCCCAGTGGTCAGATTTCCCTCCGTCCGCATACTTCTCAGCCTGGCACCAGCGGAAGACATGGAAGTGCACCAGATGGACATCAAGACATCCTTTTTGCATGGATAATTGGAAGAGGAGATCTTCATGCGACAACCCGAAGGGTTTGTAGAGGAAGGAGAGGAGAGTAAGGTATGCCGGCTGATTAAATCTCTTTATGGTTTGAAACAGGCACCTCGACAATGGAATAAGAAGCTTGATGATTTTCTTACCGGTCTGGGACAAAAGCAATCATGCCCAAAAATCGTGCAAATTTCTATGTCGTGCAAATTGCTGAATGTGAAAAATGTCATTTGTTCTTGGTCTGTATTTTATTTTTTTGGAGTAATGCGCTGTCTACGAGATAGAGAAAGAAGTCAGACAGAAGGCGGCCATGTCTGTGCGCTGTCAAGGCGGTCGTGTTTGCCTGTCAGATAGGCTTGGACAAACAAAATTTCATAAAATTTTACCTTCGTGGCATTCGAACCCGGGTACGTCAAGTGCGTAGCGTACTATATGATGAACGATTGGACTACCAGTTGGTGAAGAAGTTCCGATACAAGCGAAAAGTGTGATAAAAATCTAAAGAGTTTATTGTTTTACCGCTCATTTAACGGGAAAAACTTGCAAACTGCGTTATATGTAATATTTTTTTGTTTTTTTATGTACGGAATAGTACGGAAGGAAATTCATTAACGATTTTTTGCGATTTGAACAAAAGGTTCAATGTGTCTGTTACATATAATTCGTCACGTACGGTACGTTCGCACTGATCGCCATGAACAACTATGCTTCCCACGTTTCGCTTTATTCTTTAGAGTAGGTCATTAGATTCGTTTTATTGTGATAGGCTTGTTAAATACGGAGGTCAAAAAGGTGGAACTCCACAGTTAAATAAATGGTTTCTATGCTCTCAAATTCAACATGGTGGTGGCTGAGCGTTCAGACTTCAGACTTGGGCACAGTCTCATTTCACCACTTGGTAATTAGTAGTCCGCAGGTTGTTACAAGTCAAAGGGACTTTGGAGAGGAGACAAATCTTGGTAATCTTCGTTACATGCTATATCATACAGATCAACATTAGGGCAGTCAACAAGTATTACCTATATTATCAACTACAACAACTTTACAACTTGTTCCCTCAGTGTTATCAATTATTATAGCGTTGTTAGTTCAAAAGCGGCTTGGAGAAATCATACACACGCCAAGCGTCAGTGAGCAAAGATGGTTGTTGGTCGAAATGCCCTATGAAACAAAATTTTGGACGTTAAAAATTTGAGGAATTGCGACGCGATCAGCGATCACTTTATCATTAAAAGTGATAGTAGTGTTGTGTATCGGTGAGTTTTAATTCCGGTAATTGATATATCGACTATCATTATCGGTAAGGGGACCTCTCGCTGGCGGTCTACTGGACGGAGAGAGTGCGCAAGGAGAGAAACAATAGAGCGAGAGAACTGTCAAAGGAAGCGCAAGGACGCCCAAGCCATCGGATTGCCAAGTGGGGATGAGAAAGAGGAGAAAAATTGTAGCCAGGGAATGGGATAGAAGGGGAAAGCTGAGAAGGGGAGTGAAACATCCAAAATGTGAACAATCGTGGCGGCCGTGTAACTAAACGGCAAAGTCAACCATCTTTTGACGGTCGTGTTGAATAGAGATTCAAGTGTCTTCGTGCATTGATACAGACCGCGTTCAATTTTGATCGTACTTATCAGGTGTGGTGGTCTTCCAGGAATACAGTTGCAGCGTCAATTTCAGCTGGTAGCAACACCGATGTGAACTAGAGTGAGTTACACTTTTAGCCACATGCCAATGTACTATGTTATTAGTTTTGCGGCATATGGCGTCAACCGTCACGTCATGAAAACCGAAGTATTGCCGATGTACCATTGACAAAACTAAAAACAAAACGGTAACTGTAACTGTACAGAAAAAACACTGTAACTGTACCTAGGACTACAAGTGTAACTGTACCGAAAACAGTGACTGTACCAAAGACCAAAGACTGTAGCTGAACCTGCACTAAAAACAATAACTATATTAAAAACACCAAAACTGTAACTGGAACTGTACCTGTGCCTAGGACTGTAACTGCAACTGCACCAAAGACTGTAACACTTGTACAAAAAAACAAAAAATGTAACTGTACTAAAAACTGTAACAGCATTAAAAACTGTAACTGTGCTAAAAACATCAAAACAGTAACTCTATAAGGAACACTTCCATGTAACTGTACAAAAAAACACTAACTGTAATTGACTGTCCCGAAGACCGTAACTGTAAATGTACCAAAGTAAATGTAACTGTACCAGAAATACTAACTGTAACTCACTAAAAATACTAACTATAACTGTTCTAACAACAGTGTACTAAAACACTAAAAACTGTACAAAAAACACTACTAACTGTAACTGCACTAAAAACACTAACTGTAACTCTACTGATAACATTAACTCTGCCTCTACTAAAAACACTAACTGTAACTGTACTAAAAACTAAAAACAAAACAGTAGCTGTAATTGTACTGGAAACACTATTGTACTAGAAACACTAACTGTTACTGTACTAAAATCTGTAGTGGAACTGAACTAAAATCACCGACTGCAACCGTACTAAAAACACTACTAAAAAACAGAAAACAAAATAGTAACTGTAATTGTACTAAAACACTAACTATTACTGTACAAAAATCACCGACAGTGACTACACTAAAAACACCAAAAATGTCACTGTAACTGTACCCAAGACTGTAACTGCAACCGTACCTAAGACTAAAACTGTAACTTTACTGCAGACGGTAAGTGTACCAAAGATCCTAACTAAAACTTTACTTCAAAAAAACAACTGAAACTGTACTAAAAACAAAAACCGTTACTGTAGAAAAAACGCACTAACTGTAACTCTACTAAAAAGACCAGCCGTAACTGTACTAAAAACTAAAAACAAAACAGTAACCGTAACTGTAGGGAAAACACTAACTAGAAATGTACTAAAACAATAACTAAAACTGTACTAAAATCACCAACTGAAACTAGAATAAATTTAACAAAACTGTGACTGTAATTGTACCTAAGACAGTAACTGTAATGGAACCTAATACTACAACTGTAACTGGACCTGTAGCAACAACAATGCCTGTACTAAAAACACCAAAACTGTAACTGAACTGTGCCTAAGACTGTAACTGCAACTGTACAAAAGATGGTAACACTTGTACAAAACAGTAGCTGTACAAGAAACACTTGTACCAAACAGTAGCTGTACAAGAAACACTTGTACCAAAAAGCACGGTACTTAAAACACTACCTGTAAATGTACAACAAAACACCACCTGCAACTGTACAACAAAAATCCACCTGTACACTCACTGTAACTGTAAATAAAACACTAACTGTAACTGAACTAAAAACACTACCTGTAACTGTAAAAAAAACACTTATGTAACTGTAACACTTGTACAAAACAGTAGCTGTACAAGAAACACTTAACCATAACTGAACAAAAAAACACGGTACTTTAAACACTACCTGTAACGCTACAACAAAACTCCACTTGTACACTCACTGTAACTGTAAAAACACTGTAATATTATTATTGTATTTATTATATTATTATTATATTATTGTATTATATTTATTGTGTTATGTTTATTATATTATTATATTATTATATTGATTATTCCTCCCCCCTCCCCCTCCCTCCACTCCCCTCCCCTCCCCCTCCTCTCCCTCCCTCCCTCTCTCCCTCCTCCCTCCCTTCCTCCCTCCCTCCCTCCCTCCTCCCTCCCTCCCCTCCACCTCCTCCTCATGTTTAATGCTGTAATTGGTATTCTTTCTGGATCTGCTGGTTATTGTCCGTGTTGCATCATAAAGGCCCCTGTGGACTTCTCCAATAGTATGGAGAATGAGGACATATTACCACATTTTAACACGGTGAAATTTGAATCAAGAACGTGTAATATGGCCCCATTTTTTGCTCTTAAGAACTATGGCAAAAGCGAATGTAAAAACTCATCCAAAACAATTACACACTTTTGAACTGCGAAGAACATATTAAGGAATGCGTTTCTCTACATTCTTCCTGCCCCTATTTTGTCTTCTTCTTCTTCTGTCGGTCCGAATATTCAAGATTTGTCTGCTATGCACTGCAGGCCAATTAATTAGCTTTACATTGAGAATTATTACCGCGAACTTAGACTCGTAAAAGGTTTTATAAGACCCAAGCTCACCAGCTGTTTGGCTATGGCTCGGACTTGTTCCTCTGGAAGGCTCTCATCTTCCTCAGAATTTGGAAAAAGTCTCTACATATCCAACGTTACCAGTCGACCAAAATACACCAAAATTTAAATAGCCTGATAATCATGATTCGAGAAAATGTTGAATACCGTGGTATATCCACTGAGGAAAACGTTAAATTAAACAAACAACAGCAATTCACGAGCCTGATTTTGTTCGGATCCATGTTCAATCAAGACTAGATAGACAATTAATAGTTAATCCCTACTTAATACATAATAATATGGAGAGTCTCGGTACTTTATACATTCACAACTTCTATGCACTGTAATTTATGCAGGTAAACTTTGTAAGCAACTCTGAGTAATATCCCAAGGTGGTCAACATAGTGTAGCTTTTTGGTGGGACGTTTGAGCTCAAAATGAGAAATTACGGACTAAACATCATGAGAACGTTCTAACTTTTTATTTGAGTTGTGCAAAACTTCTCCTATCTTCACATCAATTTAGTGAGGAAAGAAGATGTCAGACTGCAACAACAAGTACAAATTCATTCTTTACTTTGAGTAAGTGAATAAGTGAGAGCCGGTAAGAAGAGTTACAGAAACCCAAATCCTCAGTAACTATTGAATCACAAATGACTTCGACTTCCATATACCTCAAACAGCTCAACTATCCTGGATACAATTGAAAACATCTCGTTCTTAAAAAAAAATTGCAATCTGATGCTTAATTACTGCTGATATTTATGGTTATGCTTATTTTAATATTTGAAAACGTGGATAATACGTCCAAAAGAAGGGCCTCATCATTACGCGCCTCCAACTTACACCAAAAAGACAAAAAACTTGAAAGTACTGGTCGTGGACTTTTGATTTAACAGTTCATCTAACAGAAACAATACGTTTATTGTAACAAATTGGCATCTTCAAATTTACTGCTTACCTGTGCAAACTCTGTAACAACGCAAAACGCATTCGGGGTGTCAAAAGTGTCGAGCATTTCAATTATATTCTCATGTTTCAACTGCCGTAGAATCTGTGGTAACAGTAGCAGTAACATTAAACAACATGTCATTCCTTCCCTCTAACCGTTTTTGGCCAAAACAACCGACCGTGGGCTTTAATCTGAAGACTTAATTCTCTCGTTCTGTGCGACTGAAATTTCAGAATCAACGAAAAGCATGTTTAGCAGAGACGTCTACAACTTTCAAACACAAGCATATTCCGTACAACAAGTTTATGACTTTGCAGCCATACAACACACCAAATTTCAAAGGAGAGAGAAACACTGACCTCGATTTCCTGTCGTAAATTCTCAATATCTTTCTCGCTTTTACCATTTTTTTGAATAAATTTCAACGCTGTAGTCTGAATCAAACAAATCAAAACAATCATTTTGTCATAGGGTGCAGATGTCTCAGATATTAATTCTGAACAACATATTTTCAACTACTATACAGTAGGCTTCGAGTTCTCCAACTCAAAGCTATTTTAATCTTCGGGCATGAGGACGCCTACTAAAGGGAGAGCAAAGAGAGAGGAAGACGGCGGGCAGGGAGGAAGGGTTTTGCATGGAATCTGACTAACTGACAAAAAATGCCGACATGCCAGCTGGCACTGACTGCCACGTGGCAGTATGCTGGCAGATGATAGGATATTATAATTAAAATTAGAGTTGATTAGCAAGACTGCAAAGGATTCCTAAAGGGGGAGTGGGGCAAACATAGAGAGAAAGGAGAGGGAGATAAAGGTAGGAGGAAGACAGAGCGAGAAAAGGTGAGGGAGAGAAAGAAATAAAGAAGAGAGAGAGAAATTATTATACAAATGACCCTTGAGCAGTAATGAGATCAATGAGAGCGTCTTACTGGTAGTCAATCTGTACCTGTATATGGCAACATAAGAGGAAATGGCAGAAAAAATCGGAGGAGGCAGTGCAAATTTTAGAAGTAATGCATCAAGAGGATAAAAGAGAGAGAGAGAAGGAGAGAGCCAGGAATGGAGATGAGGAAAAAAAGCCATGAAATGAGTTATGGAGCCATGGATGATGGAGATGGAATGAGCCAATGGGGTTAAATATTCAAAGGCATGAATTCAAAATAGTGCGCGTGTGGTCGGAAAGCCTAACGGCCACTTTTGAAATCTAGAAAACAGCGTGACGGGACGTTCTATGTGAGCAGTTTCGCCGTCGATTTGTGAATTTTCACGGTTGACGACAAAAAAACTCCTTGATTTGATGCAAAGTTGTTCAAATCGCGCGATTTTTTCATTTTTCCCGATTTTTACGTATTATTAGTGACAGTTTGAAAAATCGCAAAAAAACGCGATGTACCTTCTGTCTGGTAAACTGAACAGCCAATTTACGGGAACTGTATGTAATTTTACGGCAACTGTACGGTTCTTTACGATAAATAAACGGACTATGTGTTGCACTTCCTAGTACTTTCTGTCCAGTAAACTAAACAGAAATTTTACAGAAATGTAAGGAAATGTACCGAAAATGTACGGACTATTACGAAAAGAGACGAAATTGTACAAGAAATGTACAAACTGCGGTACAGGTAATTACATGTACGGAATAGTACGGATTTACAATCACTAACGATTTTCTCAAATCAACCTCTCTGATTTCTACGTATTATTCGCGCGTTTGAATCGTGAGTAAAATACGATTTGAAAAACTATGATTCGATGTTTAATGGGAGTGGGCCGAACCTTTCCTAAAGCTGTGCGTTTGCACTTAACGTGCATCGCTATTAATTATTTTTTTACTTTTCTTGCCTAAATCTCTATTTTCTAATTGCACACCTGGAAGACAAACAATTGACGGTTACAGATCAGTGTCCTCAAAATGAAAATCGAACACGTTGACTAAAATGGCTGAAAAAACATCAACGCTTTGTTATATTCACACTAGGAATGTATGATGAATGAGATGAGGAAATGAATGTCCTTTTTTTTGTTTGGACGCGAATCGCCCTTGACGTCATCTCACGTCAACAAAAACGTCCTGATGTGATTCCTGTTGTCGTACAATTAGGCGCCGATGACTCAAATCCGTCCGTACCATTCATTCATTCATTCGGGATACGACTTCCTATTTTTTTTAAAGTCAGATTTATGATTCCGAAAAAGTTTTCCGGAAAAAGAAGATGATTTACCACAATTGTCAAATGCTGCATTCACACAGGGAATGAATGACGAATGAGATGAGGAAATGAATGTCCTTTTGTTTTGTTTGGACGTGAAACGCCTTTCACGTCATCTCACGTCAACAAAAACGTCGCGATGTGATTCATATTGCCGTACGATTAAGCGCCGATGATTCAAATCCGTCCGTACAAAGCCATCGTTTTTCAACCGTACAACAACATATATTTTTTTCAAGGTGACCGACCGAGACATACAAACAAAGAGGAACGCTTAAAAAAAAAAAAAAAAAAACAAACAAACCTCAACCGAAAAGAAAAGTGGCGACAAAAACAAACAACCTGCATAGTCCTATTTGAACCATTCTTTCACTTTCTTTTACTTTCCTTTCTTCTCGGTTTTTCGCTTTCTTATTACACTAAACATTAAACTTACTTTTCTTTTACTTTTTTTTTACATTCTTTCACTTTCTCTCCCTCCCAATCTTCCCTCTCTCCCCTCCCTCCCTCCTAATCCTGCCCTCTCTCCTTCCTTCCCTCCCTCCCTCCCTCCCTCCCTATCTGCCCTCTCTCTCTTCCCACCTTCCCTCCCTCCCTCTTTCCTTCTTTCCATCCTTCCCTCCCTCCCTCCCTCCCTCCCTCCCTCCCAACCTGCCCTCCCTCTTTCCCTCCCACCCAATCTCCCCTCCCTCCCTCCCTCCCTCTTTCCTTCCCTACCTCCCTTTTTCCTTCCCTCCCTCCCAATCTGCCCTCTCTCCCCTCCTACCTTCCCTCCATCTTTCCTTCCTTCCCTCCTTCCCTCCCTCCCTCCCTCCTTCCCTCCCTCCCTCCCTCCCTCTCTCTCTCTCTCCCTCCCTAACTCCCAATCTTCCCTCCCTTTCTCCCTCCTTCCCAATCTGCCCCCTCTCCCTCCATCCCTCCCTCCCACCTTCCCTCCCTCCTTCCCAATATGCCCCCTCTCCCTCCATCCCTCCCTCCCACCTTCCCTCCCTCCCTCCCTCCCTCCCTCCCAATCTGCCCTCTCTCCCCTCCCTCCTTGCCTCCCTCCCTACCTCCCAGCCTGCCCTCCCTCCTTCCCTCCCTCCCTCCTTCCCTCCCTCACTATCTACCCTCCCTCCCTCCCCATCTGCCCTCCCTCCCTCCCTCTTTCCTTCCCTCCCTCCCAATCTACCCTCTCTCCCTCCCTCCCTCTCTCCCTCCCTCCTTCCCTCCCTCCGTCCCTCCCTCCCTCCCTCCCTCCCTCCCTCCCAATCTGCCCTCTCTCCCTCCCTCCCTCTCTCCCTCCCTCCTTCCCTCGCTCCATCCCTCCCAATCTGCCCTCTCTCCCTCCCTCCCTCTCTCCCTCCCTCCCTCCCTCTCTCTCTCTCCCTCCCTCCCTCCCAACCTTCCCTCCTCCCTCCCTCCCTCCCAATCTGCCCTCCCTCCCTCGCTCCCCTTCTCCCTCTCTCCCCCTCTCCCTCCCCCTCCCTCTCTCCCTCCCTCCCTCCCTTCCTCCCTCCCTCCCTCCATCCCTCCCTCCTTCCCTCTCTCTCTCTCTCGCCGTACCCCTCCCCCATTCCGCTGACCCTCACCCTCTCTCTCTCCCTCTCCCTATTCTTCCCTCCCCCTCTACCTCCCCTCTCTCTCCCTCCCTCTCCCTCTTCTTCTCCCTCTCTTGTCCTCTCCACCTCCCTTCCCCTCTTTTGTCCTCTCTACCTTTCTCCCCCTCTCCCTCTCCCTTTCCCTCTCCCTCCCTCTCCCTCCCTCTCCCTCTCCCTCTCCCTCTCCCTCTCCCTCTATCTCTCCCCTTCTCCCCTCTTTTGTGCATTTCCAAGGCGTACTTTCTTTTTGCATGCATATTTTCACATTACATATTTTTTTTCATTTTCCTTTTTCCTTCCTTTTTTCCTTTTCTTATTGTCTTTTTTTTTTTTTTTTTTTCCTTCTATTTTTTTTGTTTTCCTTTTTTTTTTTTCTTCTCATTTTCTTCCTTTTTCTTTTTTATTTTCCTTTTTTCTTCATTTTTTTTTTCTTATTTTCCCTCAGGATCATGCTAAGCCTATACTATAAACCAATGAGGTATCTCGGATTCTCACGGATATGAATTAGGAGACTTCGATTTTCGGTTTTCGAGAACTTACGCTTTTCAGGCTTGCCAGTCGATATTAGAATATATTTTTTTTGTATTTTTTTTGGGTTTTAAAATTTTGTAGATACGATATGAAGTTTTGTGGTGGAAAAAGTATATCGGTGCGAGAAGGTTTTGGTTTTTTTGAGTAGATCTTAGTTTTTTTTTCGTTCCTTTGTCTTCATTGTCGTTGTTGTTTTTGGTTCTTTTTTTCTTTTACTGTCTTTTTTTCTGTAGACGATCTAAGTATGATATAAGATTTTTTATTGGATTCGAGGAAAATCGGTAGTTTTTTGTTTTTCAATAGTTTTTAACAAAGAAAATCTTTTTATATAGAAGATTTAGTTACTTGTACATTATTTTGTTTAGTAAATTAGAGATGTGAGTCATTTTCTTTTAGTGATGTAAAAAACAAAAAAAAAAGGTTATATGGAAATAAAAATTTAGGTTGGGAAAAAAAAGATTTAGAAAAAAAAAACCAATGGAAAAAATGGAAATTCGAATTTCTAATGTTGACTAAAAGCCTACCATTGTCTTTATTGTGGAAAATTTTCTGAGTTTATTTTTTTTTTGGTTTTTTGCAACTGCCGCTTTTGTCGATGTTTGTGATTTTTGCCATGATTTCATTTAAGCCGTGACACAATTTCCACTTTAATTTCTTTACATTTTCCTGATTTTTTTTTTTTATGAATTTTTAGATTTTAGTTTCGTATCAGGTCAATCTCATTCAAACCCAAAATTTCATTTCCTTTTGTCCAAACTGCAAATTAAAGAATAAATAAAAAATAAAATTTCTGAAATGTAAAAGAAGTTTTCCATCTGGTTTTAAACTCAGAAAGCAGGTTTTTGTTTTTCTTTCCTTTTTTTTTCCTTATTTTTTTTGTTTTGTCAGTCTATACTGTAATCATTACCAGTCGAAAATAAATCATATACTTTTCTTTTGTCCAAGGTTTTTTTTTTTTTTTTTTTTTTAAGCGCTGTTATATTGCCATTTGAACCATTACCAAAAATAAAATATATCCATTAAAAAAAATATGTATTGTTAAGGAAAAGTCATAATAGTAAAAAAAAAAATGCCTTATCATCTTCACATAGAATATTGACATCTAATTATACAAAAATTTGAAATGAAAAATAATCTTAAACAAAATTGTTTAAGAAATGAAATGATTTGTTCTCTTTCAATTTTTGACATTTACAAATAAGTGTTTTCTCTTTAGCACGGGGCAAAAATAAATCTAAAATATAAATCTCAAATATAAAAACTAAAACTAAATTATTCACATCTTCTCGTTCATTTTTCCCTCTCTAACTGACAAAATAAAAATAACAACGTAAAAACAAAAAATAATAATAAATAAAAAATAAAAAATAAAAAAATTTCCCATTCAACCAAGTAGATTACTGTACAAAAACCAATTCGAGAAATTCGCCACTTTTACCAATTTTTGCCAGAAATCTATATTTGGTACAACCAATCGCGTCGACGAATCGTAGCCCTACATCGATTCGAGGCTCAAAGTTTCCCCAAAAATTAAAACTATCTCTCCTCCCACATCCCCTTTCATTTTGGGGTTTTGGTCCACAATATCCACAAAAGACGAATTAGGGAGTTCGTACAAAATAGGGTTTAAGAAACCAAATGGGGATCCATTTAATTCTTGTGCGAGAAGGACAAAAAAGAAAAAAAAATGGGTAAAATTAAAAAGGGGGAAAAGGGAGAAAAGGTTGGGTGGGAAAAAGAGAAGAGGGAGAGAGGAAAGGGAGGTTTGATAGTACACAGATAATAAGGGGGAGAGGGAGGTAGATTTATTTTTTTGTTGCGAAAAAGAAAAAAAAAATAGCAAATTAATCCACAAAAAAAAAAAACAAAAACAAAATTAAAACAAAAAACAACAAAAACAAAAACAACAATCAAAAACAAAATGAAAAACTAAAACAAAACTAAAACAAAAACAAAAGAAAATAACAAAAAAAAATAACAAAACAACTTAAAAACAAAACTCACCCAGTATAAGGATCTCCCACCACACTAATATTCGGTGTCACTCTCCCTCTCCCTCCCTTCCAATACTGCCCCAAAAACTTATCCGTCGGACGACTCTTTTGATACAAAGGAACTCCACAGATTTTCGAAACTCCTCCTCTCTCTCCCCCAAAACTCCCTTTGGTACGAATTTCCCCAAAATACCTCTACCTCTCTCTTCCCTCCCTCCCCTATCCCCAAAGAGGTTCCTCCGACTCACGTCACCCATGGGTCACTAGAGGGATAACTCGTTAAAGGTACATTTCCGTACAAAATTTGTACGGATTTGTCCCCATTATCTCCAGAACTGAAGTACACTCCGACTCCAAGGGAGGCGGCTTGGAGGAACATGTCGGTCCAGAGTTGGGGGCGAAAGGGAGAGGGAGGGGAGAGGGAGGGGAAAGGACAAGAGAGAGGGAGGGGAGAGGTGAGGGGGAGAGGGAGAGGGGGGGGACAGACGAAGATGATGGTGAGATTTTGTTTTCTTTCATGTCAACGATTCTCTCTCTCTCTCCCTCTCGGTCTTCTCTCTCTCTATAGCTCAGCTATTTCTCTCTCTCCCTTTCGGTCTTCTCTCTCTCTCGCTATTCTCTCCTTCTCTCTCGTCTCTCTCTCTCTCTCTTTCGCTCTTCCCATCTCTCGCTCTTCTCTCTCATCTCGCTCTACTCTCTCTCTCCTCTCTCTTTTCTCTACTCTCCCTTTTCACTTTTCTCACTCTTCTCACTCTTATCTCTCACCTCTTTCTCCTCTCTTTTCTCTCTCTTCTCATTCTTGTCTCTCTTCTCGTTCTTCTCACTCTCTTCTCACTCTCTTCTCACTCTCTCCTCACTCCTCTCCTCTCTCTCTCCCCCTTTATCTCTTTCCCTCTCCCTCCCTCTCCCTATATCTCTTGCTCTTCCTCTCCCTCCCACTCTCCCCCCTTTTCTCTCCCTCTCTCTCCTCCCTCCCTACCCCTCCCCCTTCCCTTTCCTCCCTCCCTCCTTTCCTCCTTCCCTCCTTTCCTCCCTCCCTCCTTCCCTTTCCCTCCCCACCTTGTTCTGCCGCAGCGTGACGTCAGCTGACTAGCTCTCGGTGGGTGGCAGCACCCCTCCGTACGAATTACTCACAACGGAACTGCAGCCGTCTGTCAGTACGGCCATGAGGGAGGTGAGGAGGTCCACGTCAGCAGGTTTGGCGCCACCGAAGTAGAGGATGGAGGCTTTGGGGGAGATGCCGTGGACAGCCTGAGAGGTGGGAAGGGAAGGGAAGGGAAGGGAGAGGAGGGGAGGGGAGGGGGAGGAGGAGGAGGAGGAGAGGGAAGGGGAAGGGGAGGGGGAGGGGGAGTATTAGAGGTAGGAGGGATGGGTAGTGGAAAAAGGGAATGGGGAGAGAAATGGAGGATATTTGGACGAGAGGAAGTACGCTCCAAATTGTACCTTTTGTCTGTAGCTACGCTCCAAAAAGGTTGACAGTCGGGCGGTCCGGTCATTTTGGCGCCTCTGTTTTTTGTTTTTTTGCGAAATGAATGGTACGGGATGATTCGTTTTATCATCTCATTCATCATTCATTCCCTGTGTGAATACAGCAAAAGTTTTGACACACTTAGGGTAACATTCCATTAGGCGGTCGCAGTAAACGTACGGACAATTATACTCACAGCGTTTACTGCAAGTCCGCTCCATTTTGTCGGGCCAGTAACAAACCTTACTCAACTATGATTGGCGCCACATAGGTTACATTCAGATTCAGAAAATCTCAAAAAAATATACAAACGGAGATCGACATATCTGTACGACCGGAGGTAGTTTATGATTCGTACGGAAAGTTTGCGGCCAAATTTTGATTTTGAAAATGGAAATCAAAATTTCGAAACGGAAAGGCAAAAAGACGCGGCAAACTTTGAAGGTCGCGGCAAACTTTGAATGTCGGTGGATGTCAGACGGAGCGTGCGAGGATATTTTCGAACTCACCTACATCCAGCGTGGCAGGCGGCAAATGGCCTGTACGACGTGCACGCCTGTAATCGCTTGTTCAAAGTAGATATGTATATTTTTTTTGACGTGTACCAATGGCAATGATCTTGTGGCCCCCAACTCTCCTCGCGGGGAGAGTTGGGGCCCACTACATCATGTGCCCGATTGCTTCGCGGATCTCACAAAGTAAAACATCCAACGGTTAGGAATAACGCTTACATCATTGGAGCTTCTCGACAGCTTTCCAGTAACGATGTTTCGTCTGACAAAAAAATATAATGGTACGGCTATGTACGGTGATGTACGAAAACGTACGGCGTCCAGTAACGAACCCCACTTTTCGTCTAATGGAATGTTACCCTTAACCGTATGTTTTGTCCGTCCCTACGCTCCAAAAAGGTTGACAGCCGAGCGGTCGGCCTATTTGGCGCCTCTATTTTTGTTTTTTTGCGGAATGAATGGTACGCGATTATTCGTTTCCTCATCTCATTCATCATCCATTTATAGTGTAAATGCAATGATGTCTATTGAACAGGATGCTGATAATCGATATGTACTGTTTTTTGTAGTGTTGGGTATCGAGGACCATTTGACGATATTCGATATATATCAAATTTCAGGTAGCCGAGAATCGATATATCGCTTCGATATATCGAAAATCAAAATATCGCGATATATCAAGAATTTAAAAATACATATATATATAACTATACTTTTTACTTCTGCTAGTACTACTGCTGTTGCCAGTACTAGTGCTAGTGCAGCTGGTAGTACTAACTACTCGGTTGGGTATCGGGTAATTTCATATCGAGATAATTTCGATATTCGATATATCGAATAACGATCGAGCAAACTTCTCGATATATCGTACCGAGACCAACAAAAATTATCGCGATATATATCGCGATATATAGTATTTATTAAATTTAATATTTTCTATAATATGTTATTTTAGCGAGGAAGACAAATTGTTTGATACGCGACGTACGACGTGATTTTCGGTCAGTGACTTAAAGGTAGACGCCGCAAAATGTAACCGACAAAAGAGTAATAATTCCGTAATTCATATTATTAATTATTTAGTACGTAAAGATTTCACATACGAAAAGGTCACACTAATTAAGTCAAAGTATAATCTGAAAAAAAAAATTGTAGAGTGTTCTTTTCATGCTTTCAAGCAGGAATACCTACCAATCTGCAGGCATTTTTGCAGGCATCTACCAATCTGCAGATTGGTAGCCATTACGGCTTATCCATTTCCAGCGACTAATATTATACAAAGGTTACACTTTTAGTTTTCTCCATGGATTCTCAAGGGATGGGAGGTAGCACGGGAGGTGAAGAGGATAATGACACTAAAATGCTTACGGATATTTACTACCAGTTGCAGTAGCATTAGTTATAGCAACAGTAGCAAAAATAGTTATAATATTTTGTTTTAAAAAGCCTCGATATATTTACGATACGATATATTGAAGCGATATATCGATTATCGGGTACCTAAAATTCAATATATATATATCGAATATCGGCAAATGGTCCTCGATACCCAACACTACTAGCTACTACTACTCCAAATTAATAAAAATAATAATAAACTTTCATATTTTGTACACTTCAAAATATAATTAATAAAAATAATAATAAAAATTCACATTTTGTACCCTTCAAAAAATAAACCCTGAAGATAATAAAAAAAAATCACATTTTGTTCTACCCTGTTTAGACAATGATTTTTCCCATTGTAGGTGTTTGTTTTTCCACTTCAAAAATGGTTTTGCCGGTTCTTTGTGTGGGCGCCTTTGGAGCTGGTTTCCTCTCCAGCTGGTCTTCCTTGATCTTTATCTTCTTCTTGTAATCTTACGAAATTCTCGTCTCCTCATAGAAATTAAACTTTTGCCACGGTTCCCATTACTTCTATAACGTGTAGATTTATTCACTAAGTTTTGGTCTTTTTTCGTAGATATGCCACTCTCTTTAAGTGTATGCTTTTTGAAGATTTTCATTTTGATTCCTTTTTCATTTAGCTGCTCTTTCCTCTTTCTAAGGTATTCCTGCCCGAGAGCCTGAAATGAACAGTCTGCAATTTTTTTTTTAATATCATAATTTGACTTTAATAGTGTGAACTTTTCGTATGTGAAGTTCTCTAAGGGTGAAGTTCCATCATACGTTTATGTAATTGTACGGCAAACTCTACAGACCGGGTCGATTGTGTCAAAGTTCCATCACGTAGAGTTTGTAAGCCACGTGTTCTGAATTGACCGGCGCCACGCAAGCTACGATCAGATATTAAATATCTTTCATATTTTTAGCACCGCCAAACTTAACTTCAAATCTTGACTTGCTTACCATGTACCTGCGTACGAAGTAATCACACAACAAAACTTTTATACATTTTGCAGACGCCAGTCTATACACCAGCTCATTTTTTAGGGTTTCAGTTTTCGAACATAACGAAAGTCCTTTGAGAGAAATAGTGTGACAAACAAAAGTTACTGAAAATAGCGTGACAAGGGAATGTTACGAAATATCGTTTTTGTTTTCGGTTGTATTTTGGAACCGCGTGTCATGTGCAAATCTTAAGAATTTTCGTTGGTTTTCTATCATGACACGTAGCTTAATTGTCCAGCGTGTCACGTTTTATTTTTCCTGTATTTGCCAACCCACCTCCTCGAGGTGGGTTGACAGTTACAGAAAAAAATGAAGCGAACTCCTCGCAGATGAACATCCGACGGCCAGTATGACCTCCTAGACCTTCGGAGAGTATCGGCAAGATTATTTGTAATGTAGTTTTTCGTATAAAAACAAAATAAGCTGTACGATTTGGTACGGAGGGTCGCCGATTTGTGTAAACTACGCCACTTTTCACTTGATGGAACTTCACCCTAAGTACTAAATAATTAATTATATGAACTACAAAATTAGTGCATAATTGTCGGTTACATTTTGCGGCGTCTACCTTTAAGTCAAGTAACGAAAATCACGTCGTACATGGCGTATGAGACAATTTGTCCTTTTCGCTAAAATATCATATTATATAAAATATTAAATTTAAAAAATACTACACGTCGCGATATACATCGCGATGTTATATGTTGGTCCCGGTACGATATATCGAGAATTTTTCTCGATCGATATTCAATATATCTAATATCGAAATTATCGCGATATGAATATACTCGATACCCAACACTAATTTTTTGCATCTCGAAAATCCTTGTATCGGACCGATAGTTCATACGGAAAATTACGATACAATTTTCCATATCGTACATTAACAACATAAACGTACGTTTTGTACATTTCATACATTACGTACACCTTTCCGTGTATCGCTATTAGAGTTAATGTTTTTTTCGTCTCTTAAAACATATTTTATCCGTACACACAAGTCGGATTGTAGATCCGACGGTTGCGATTGAAAGGCAAAATTCTCAGCTTTCAATTGGCGGTCTCCATTTGAAGATCGGACAAGTGTGTACGGAAAAAAATATGTTTTGAAGTGGCGAAAAAGTGGTTAACACAAATAGCGATACACGGTGTAATGTCCAAAACACCGCAGTTGACAAAATAATCGGCGATTACCGCGATACTGAAGTTTATGGGCAAAGCCGACAAAGAACTATGTCGATATTAAGTTATTTCTAAATCGCGATCTATTATTTACGATTTCCATTGATGTAAAATCACTAATTAACACTATTACCGCTTAAAAGCTGTTGTGACTTTGTTCACTCTTTCAATGGTTTTTTCTGTGATTAGTAAATCTTCCTTAAACGCAGCTATAAATAGAGTTCCATCTTCCCCTTCCATTACATAAACTGAATGATGTGAGTTGATCCTATTGAACCCTAGGTCGGTTAGGAATTCATCACGTTTCATATTCGCTGCTTGGGAGCTTGCTTGAGTCCATACAGAGGTTTAAGCAGCTTACAGGCCAAATTTTATTTTCCAACTTCTACATAATATTCTGGTTATTTCATATAGATTACCTCTTCTGGTTCTTTAAGCCAGAATGCAGTTTTGACATCCATCAAATGTAACTCCATATCTTCTATGGCAGCCAGAGTTAGGGAAATTCTGACAATTGGTGAGAAAGTTTTCTCAAATTCAATGCCTTCTTTCTGATTAAATCAATGTGCGTGTTCGTCCGGCTGCGATTGATCTCTCTACCTTTTTTCCAAGACTGATAGCTGCTTTTCACCGGTTCTGGATTGTTGTTGAGCCCATATAGGCTTCCGGATTTGTTTGCAAAAAAGAAACTTCGAGGCTAGAATCGATGGGCGTATTCATTCGGCTGCGACTGGTCTCTGCCTTTCCTCCAAGACTGGTTGCTGCTAATTAATGTCGAGCTTGAACAGTTAGTGGTGTTTCAGCTGCTTCCATAAAAAGTTGCTGATTAAGTATTGCAAATTCCTGAAGTTTTCATGTTTTTTCCTCAGCTGTCGTATTAAATACATCAATTGATTCACCTTCATCTTTTATTTCTGGCTATTACAAATCTGTTCTTTTGACAGGTCATTATATCCTAAGTTATGCTTGGCCTTTTGGTTCCATTTTTTATTTTTCAGCATTATCTAGATAACGACCTTACTGCCAAAAAATATATAATGACTTTCTGGCCCATATTTCAGAAGGAGTTTTACCCTTGACAGCTTTAGGCTCTATTCTGTTTTTAATATAAGCTGCACAAATTTTAAAACTATTCCTTATGAATGCTACCATAGATCTGGTACTTTATGTCAAGGTTGTATTCAATCTTTCAACCACAACATTTTGTTCTAAATAATATGGGACTGAACCTTGGCGCGCGATACCGGCATTTTTTAGATAGTTGATGAAGTCGTTAGATAAGTGCCCCCCTCTTTTATCTGACCTGAGAGTCAAAATGGGAACTACATGGATCTTTTCACCCAAAGTTCTGATATCTCTGAAGTGTGAAAATACCTCAGCCAATAACCTTATGGTTTTCAGCAAGTTCAAACACAGTCTGCGAGTCAACAATGTTCACAAACCGCCATATAGTAACAGGTGCTGATGCTTAGAAAGAGAATTTGTCCCAAAAGCTGTATTCATGGTCATCGAAACCCTAAACTCTTGTCATCATCATCACAAGGTACTTTTGTTCACAGGAAGCAAATTTGACTTGTAAAACAAGGAGAAAGTCCGGAGGCAAGCTTATCAACAAAACTCCTAAAACAAAGTATCAACTGTAAAGCAACAACTCCCAAAACGACCAACAATTTTGTGTTAAAGATTATCTACAAAGCTCAGTCATACAAATACTACGGCTGTTCGGTAAACCATCGGACAAAGTTTGATGTTTGATTATCACAAAGGACACCATGATATACCATTATTTCACGCCATAGCAATAATAATAATAGTAATAATAATAATTTATTCACTCCTGACAAACCTGACAGCAAAAATCCAAAGCGAAAAGGAATGAAGTTGAAAAAAAAACCATTTTTTCTGCAGCAATATCTGATATTAAATGTAAAAAAAGGAACAAAGATATGCACATAAAAATGGACATAAAACAAAGATAAATGGTTAATAATTCCAAACCTGCATGTAAATAAGAAACTGCAAAATACAAAAACGATACATCATGTACCAATTTATCGTACAAGGTTAGGAGAAAACTACAAAATTGAGAGGGCTTATTCACAAAAGTCTATAGCCTAATCACTATAAAAAAACCTAAACTCTCACAAAACCACAGCTTAATTTTCTACCCTGTCCCTTCAAATTATAAACAACATCCAAATTGAAAAACAAAAACAACAGCTGTATCTATTTCCTCGATTCAATTCATTGTCTAATTTCTCGATTCCCATCTATTTCCGGTAAACCATAATACAAAGTTATCAACTGAACGGAAACGGTTGTGGACAACAGACAAGCACCCCTAATAGAAGAGTGCCCACCCCGAGTAACACCTGATTCTGGGAGGGCGGCGTGAGCTCATCGGCCTGCGGGAGCACAGGGCCTCTCTGAAGCAGAACGACGAGAATGACCCAATAAAACGCCACGTCGTCAAAGAAGGCACTGCCGGCCAATAGAAAGAGAGAGACGCCAGTCCACCGTGAAGCTGCCTGGAAATTTAAAAAGAGAAAGATAGAGAGAGAGAGGAGTGAGAGTGAGAGTGAGAGAGAGAGGGGAGAGAGAGAGGGAGAGAAGAGAGAGAGAGAGAGTGAGAGGTGTTGAAAATACTCTCTAATACTACAATGTAGTATACTACCATGTGAAAATACGACTATCCCTTAGAATGTTCCTTTGGTGAAAGCTTTAGGAAGTGCTGCAACATCCTCCCACTCCCCCTCGACCTCACACTTCCCCTTTCCCTTTCCCTCTCCCTCACCTTCCTTCCCCAAATGCTTGAGCATTCTCTCTTTTGCCTCTCTCTTCCCCTCTCTCCCACTAACCTTCCTCTCCCAAAAAGCGTGTACTATCCTGCCTCCACTTCCCTCTCTCCCTCTGTCCATCAATCTCCCTCCATCTTCCTCTGTTCCTCTCTATCTCCTTCTCTCCCCCTCTCCCTCGTTCCCTCTCTCCCTTTTCCCCACTCCCCCTGTCCTTTCTCCCTTCTCTCTTTCCCCCTCTGTCTCTCCGCATCTCTCCTGCCCTCCGTCTCTCTCTCCCTCTCTCCTTGTCTCCAGCTCTCTCTCTCCCCCTCTCCCCCTATCCCTTTTCCCCTCTCCCTTTCCCCCTCTGTCTCTCTCCCTCCCTCCTGCTCTCCCTCTCTCCCTCTCCCACTTTCCCCTCTCACAACTTCTCTCTCTCCTGTTCTCCCCCTTTCTCTTTTTCCATCTCTTTTCCCTCTGTTTTCTCCCTTTCTCCGACTCTGTCCCTTCATCTCTCCCTCCCTCCCTCCCTCCTTCCCTCCCACCCACCCTCCCACCCTCCCTCCCTCCCTTCAATCCCTCCCTCCCTCCCTCCCTCCCTCCCTCCCTCCCTCACCTTCCTCCCCCACAGTGCATGCGCTATCCTCCCTCCGTCCAGCTGCCCCAGCGGCACCGCACTCAGCGCGTTGGCCAGCAGCGCCAGCCAGGCCGGCACCACCAGGGGGGAGATGGAGAGAGACCCGCCCTCCACCAGACGCTCGCCCAGGATCGCTTTGCCTGACAACGAGTAGCAGAACACGAGAGGACGCAAAACAAAGGAAGGAACAAAGAATAAGGATGAAAAACAGGAAAACTTGAAATTGAAAGGAAAGAGAGGAAGGTGAGAGAGGACGAGGAAGGTCTGAGAGGTGATGTGGAGAGAGAGAGGGGAACAGGACCGGTCCGTCGTCGAGGATCACTTTGGATAGAAAAAAATAACGAAACAAGAGAGACGAAAGAAAAAAGAAAAAATGAAGATCAAAAACAGAAAACATCAAACGATTACGATAAAAAGAAAGGTCTGAGAGGGTGATATGGAAAGAGAGGCGCCCTCCAGTGGTCGGTCGCCCAGGATAGCATTCTCTCAAAACAAAGAACAAAGAAAGAAAAAACAAACAAGAAAAAATAAAGTCTAAAAGCGAAAAAACCTCAAATTACTACAACATAAAGAAAGGTCTGAGAGGCTAATATGGAGAAAGAGGCATGTCCTCCATCCGTGCCAAGATAGCTTTCTCTAAAAAGAAATAACAAAAAGCAAAAGGAAGGAATAAAGAAAAGGAAAGGGTCAAGAAAGTTTCCCAAAAAACAAAACCCTAAAAACAAGGGATACATTACTCGCAAAACAAAAACGAAAACAAAAAGAAAAGGGATAGGTTCCATAAAAACAAAAACAAATGAGATAACTTTCCCTAAAACCAAAAATAGAAACAAAAGGGATAAGTTTCTCAACAAAAAAAAATAAAGAAACAAGAAAAAAGAAACGGACAGATTTACGTCAGATTATTACTACCCTCAGAGAGGTCTGAGAGGGTATATGGAAAGTGGGAAAAACGGAAATAAGACCATTTACCATAAATATTGTGGACTTTTTCTTCGGCAAATGTTTGGCCATGAGTCCAACATCATCAGCAATCCTCACTAATTGTTGTGCGAAATTTTCGGACGAGGTTATTTGATTTTTATTTTATTTTTTGCACATTTGCATGTTAACAAGATTCAACGTCTATTAGTTTCCACTAATGTTTTTGGACGAGAACAAGTACACGGGAAAGGAAAAAAACGGAAAAAAAGAAGAAAAAAAAGAGTTTTCCGAAGCAAAATAACCCATGGAAACAACCCTGTCACTTATATATCTGTTTGCCGGAGATGGAAAGAAGACGGAAAGTTTCAAAAACCCTTCCACCTTGAAAAAGAAGCACAAAACAAAGGCACAAAAAACATAAAAGCGTAAAACAAACGCGCGAAAAAAAACACAAAACACACACATAGAAAGGAAGCAAAAAAATATTACCGAGTCCTCCGACGATTAGAGAGTCGTGAAAGAGGGAGCTTTCCACAGCCATTCCCTCTCCCCCTGATGACATCAGCAAACTGCCCAGAAGAATGACGAGCGCCACACCGGATCCGGCGAGTGGTCCAGCTGCTGCCACGTCAGCAAGCACTCCCCTGGTGGGGACCACACCGTTGATTCGAGTGATGGCGCCAAATGTGCCCAACTGGTCGACATTTTGTCAAAAAAGAAATGGCGGTTTAGAAATAGGTTTTCTATGGTTTTCTTGAACAGTCTCTTTCGAGCACTTTTCAGGTAAAAATTTAGCAATGAAGCCGTTGATGAACAGTTTCTATTTTACATAGAAATGGCAGTTTAGTGATGAGGCTGTTGTAAAATATTCTTTGATTTTAACCATAGAAAAGCAGTTGTATAAATGTGGCAATTGTTGCAGGTTAATGTTTCTTAATTTTGGAAAGCAGTCAGTTGAAACAACCTACATAGCCGCGAATTCATAGACGAAAATACGAGATATGAAGCTAACCCATCATGAAAATATCGTGCCCTCTACCCTAAAGGCGACCAAAAAGTGTCTTACTGTTGATAATAAGACAAAAATGGCGTACAGGAAAGACAAACATGTTGTACAAATAAGACAAAATTAGCATAACAATCAAGACAAAAATGTCTAACAAACAAGACAATAATGCTGTACAAATAAAACAAAAATGCCATAACAAATAAAACAAAAATGGCAGTACAAATACGGCAAAATTATGACATTAGACTAACACAAAAATGAAGTACAAATAAGATAAAAACTTCACACATAAAAGACCAAATTGCTGTACAACAAGACCCAAAAAAAAAAAAAAACGCCCTACGAATAAGACAAAAAATAGGCCATATCGACGAAGGAAAAAAAGGCGTACGCATAAAGACAGAAACGTTATACGAATAAAGACAAAAATTATGTACGAAGAAAGACAACAAATCCGTAGGAATAAAGACAAAAAATGGCATACAAGCAAAGACGAAACACACTCTACGAATACAGACAAAGACGTGTCGTACGGACCTGCCAGCTGGGAATGAAGTACGGCAGACTGAGGCGGATCCCTGCCCTCTTGGCTGCCGCCACGTGGCCGAGCTCGTGGGCCGCCAGCACCGCCGCCATCACCAGGGCGCCGGGCCACGCGTCAGAGAATATCTTCGCAAGGTATTCCGGGGAAGGCCTGCGGAAGAAAGAAGGGAGAGAGAGACTCAGAATGTCTTCGGAAGGTATTCCAGGGAAGGCCTGGAGAAAAGGGGAGGAGAAGGGTGGGAAAGGAGGGAGGAGGGAGGAGGGAGGAGAGGGGGAGTATGAAAAGAAAAGAAAAAGGAAAGAACGGAGGATAAAGTTGGCATGTCCGTAAGTTTTGCGAAATGTCTAACCTTGAGAAACAGTTTTCAGATGGCTGAAAGAAAGAAGAAGACAAAAGAAGGGAAGAAAGAAGGAAAGAAAGGGAGGAAAAAAGAAAAAAGAAAAGAAAGAAAAAAAGAAAGAGAGGAAGAAGGGAAGGACAGATGAAAGAAAGAAAAGAGACAAAGAGGGAAGAAAGAAAGAAGAACAGAAAGAAGGAAGGACAAAAAGAAGGAAAAAAGGAAATAAATAAAAGAAAAGAGGGAAAGAAAGAAAAAAGAGAGGGATAGGGAGGGGGCGGAGGAGGGGTAGGGGGAGAGGGAGGGACAAGGAAGGGAGAGGGAGGGAGGGAAGGAGGGAGGGAGGGAGGGGGGGGCTGCTGAATTTTCGAATACATGGCAATCCTATTATAAAAATCTTAATGATGTTCTAAAACGAAAGATAGACATAAGGAAAAACAAAAAAAGCCTTCCAGGTATGAAAAGAAGGCCGCTATACAAGTATTTCCCAAACTGGCAGCAACGTAGTTTTTTCTTTTACTGTATGATTTCATTCTTTTTTGACAAGAAAAATCTCGTCATACCGAGCAAAATAATATAAATACAAAAAAATGCTTACAGGGCTTCTAATTCGATTTCCGCATTGACCTGCAAAATAGTGAAGAGAGTGGTCAATCCAAAGGCTCCCCCGGCCACCCACTCCGGTACAGCTGCCCTCCACAGAAACAGCCCACTCGGAGTCTTTGTCAGTTTCTTCAATTCTTCAGTTTCTGTTTAGTGGTTGACGTGGTTATTCAGTTTTTGTCTCTCAGTTTGTTCCGTTCTTATCTCAACCTGTGCAGTAGTTGACTCAGTTAGGTTAGTCTTTGACTCAGTTTGTTCCGTTTTTCTGTGTTCCGTTCTTCGCTTCTTTTGCCAGTTTTTTTTTGTCAGTTTTTGTATGAGGGAGGAGGGGAGGAGGGAGGGAGGGAGGGAGGAGAGAGGAGGGAGGGAGGAGGGAGGAGGGAGGGAGGGAGGAGGGAGCAGGGAGGAGGGAGGAGGGGGGAGGGGGGAGGGAGGGAGGGAGGGGAGAGAGAGAGAGAGAGAGAGAGAGAGAGAGAGAGAGAGAGAGAGAGAGAGAGGAGAGAGCAAAAAGAAAAGGGAAAACAAAATTTGTCGTTCAGTTTTAATTTCACTTTCTTGGGTTTTTGTCTCAATCTGTTGAGTTTTCATTTCAAATTATTCAGTTCTAGACTCATTTGTTCGGTTATTTTCAGTTTCTTCGGGTTTTTCCTGGCTTATTAAGGTTTTTGCCTCAGTTTATTCAGTTTTTGTGCAGCTAATTCAGTTTGTGACTCATATTGTTCAGTTTTTGTCTCGGTTTTGTTCAAGTTCTTCCCAGATTGTGGAGTATTTACCTCAATTTGTTCAATTTGCTCAATTTATTCAGTTTCTGTCTCAGTTTCTTCAATTTTGTCTCAATTTCAGTTTCTATGTCCAGTTTTTGTCTCAGGTTGTTCAAATTTTCTCTACATTAATACAAGTTCAATTTTTGAATATTAGTTTCACTTAGTCAGTTCTTTGTCAGTTTCAGTTCCAGTCTTACTTGTCAGCCAAATCCGATCATCTCAATGTGTCCACAGGATTTCGGAACCTCCCTCCCCCCCCCCCTCCCTTTCCTATCATTTTGTGCATCACTGTGTAATGCCTTTTTTAGGGTTTTCTCAAAAAAAAAAAAAAAAAAACAAAGTGATTGAAGTCACCTCCAGAAGCGGGAATCACATCAGCCGTCGGAATTATGACTGCCACAGGACGATCGTCATCCGATTCTCTCAAAAGGAAAAGGGAAAATTGATCGCCAAATTTATCCTGCGAAAGTTTTTTTCCGAACATGGGGGATGTACAATAAACGCAATTTTAGAAAAAACCCTCTCAAATAAACAACGATCTCTTCCGGATGAATTCCATGTAAAACTCAAAAGGTTATTACTTGTCCTTTTTCGTAAACTCTCTTAGGTAAAAAAAAGTGTTCAGTAAATCTTCTTACTTTCCCTCTCTCTCTCCCTCTCCCTCTCCCTTCCCTCTCTCACCTTCAATCTTTGTGTCAATTTTGCGTGTGTCTTCGCCGAGTCTCCTCTTAAATTTCCTCTAAACAAAACCCCACCCTGAAAATGGGTATATTTTCAAATTAGTGAAAAATAAATCATAGCTTTTTACAGGTGGAATTACTCAAACAGTCACATTTTTCCAATAAGAAAAAAGTCAATAAAATCTGATAAAACCTTGATCACGCGATCGCGTTCTTCATTTTGCATTACATTTTTTTATGTCAAGTACTGAAATATTCTTAATAATGACTGTAAATTGACTGATGAAAGTTCTTCAAATTGGTTCTGGGAACACTAAAAAAACAATCCTTAATAAACCAAGAAAAATCTTAACGGTTTTTTTTTTTTCAAGTGATGTATTCCGGCCAGCATGGGCCAAAACCAAGGAAAAAATAACAAATAAAAAAAACAAAGAAAAAAAAACAACAGACAACAAACAAATAACAAACGACAAATATTCACAGCTATGGAGGCTTGGGCATAATAAACTCTTGTGTTTCGGGGAATTCTCGAGTTTTTTGGAGGACTTTTAGAGTGTGAACGGCTTTTGTTTCAAGTTTTTCTTTCTCTCCAGAATACCTCGTTCGATAAAACCACCAATATCCCAAACAGTATTCAATGAAGGGATGTACTCTGGTCATCGTGTTTTCATCAAATTCTAATTATAAAGAGGATGAATTGAAAAAGGACAAGCGTCCTCCACCAAATGCTTGTGCACTTCTCACCATAATTAGTGTGGATGCTTTTTAAAAGTGCCAGATTATGGAGGTTACTGGTAAATCTTTCAAAGTAACCTGACCATGTTATTTAGACCATCCACACTAACTATTGTGGACAGTGTCTTCTCAAATAAAATGCAAAAGACAACTTTTTTACACTAACAAAAGCATCAGCCTCAAAAACTTCCCTTCAATTGTGATCATCAATGGTATCGATCAATTCGAAACCAATATAGAAACAAACCGAACTTGTATTTCCTTTGCTATGACCACCTTGTCTAGAGGAAGGAGGGAGGCTGAGGGGGAGGGGGAGGAGGAGGGGAAGAGGAAGTGGAAGAGGAACGGAGATGGAACAGGGAAGGGAGAGGGGGAGAAAGAGGGAGGGAGAGGGAGAGGGAGAGGGGGAGGGAGAGGGAGCACCGTACCCCATAAGGTTCTTGGCCTGTTACAAAAAATGTGTCAAAACCAAAAACTTGGTTTCTCATTATATCCACAGATTCCTTTGAAAGCACTCCTAAGCTCTGCATGGAAGTAAGTTCAAAGGCGACAAAAAATTGTGAAAATTGAAATTATATTCATTCAAATTGTCCTTCTTTCACTCAAATTAATACGACTCCACCCAAATAATAATTTCCACTCCAATTAAAAAAACTTCCCACTGACGTCAACTTAGACTTCCCACACATTAACATAAATAACACTTAAAACTGTGTATAATTTTCCACTCAGAAATGTAACGAGCCCTCATATCCTATCGAGAAATTTACAACTACGTATTTTGATTCCACTGCATGATAAAAAAAATGATGATTTGTGGTATTGTTTTCACATGATTCCAAAACAAGCAGTAAAAAAAAATAAAAAAAAATCAAGTCTATAAACTCACATAAACTGCCCCATTCACAGCTTCAGATTTTGGCTACCTGAACTTTTTTGTTGGAGCATTCAAAAAAACATTATCATTTTTTTAGTTCATGTATTCATGCTTATGTGAACATTTATTTCCATTCGGAGAATCGTACTTGTTCAAATAACTATCGTGATTAGATTTATAATTGATAATCAAATAAACTTTCTCAATTGAATGCCGTTATTTTTTCGAATATTCTTCGCGACTAGCAAATATGTAGTAGGCTGTTTAGGAAGTTAAGATGTCTCCTCACGGCAAAAATATATAAAATTCGTTTTTTTCCCAAGTATCCGCCACAAGTTTCTTGATCGATAACATTTTTTAACAAATGCAGAGACCATCAACTTTAAATCCTTTCGACTGCTTCAAAGATAGAAATGAAGTTCCAATAAGGAAAACAAGTCCATTCTTCCAATTTTATTGACCACACAAAGAAGGAGAAAAGACAACAACAGAAGCAAAATTTTGTCTATTTAAATTGAAGAATTATTTTCACATTTTGGAAAAACTCGGGAGCTTTTGGGCCACCATTTGATGCCTCCCACTTTAACTCGCCTTTCGGCTCATTTGTCTGCAAAAATCCAAAAATAGTCAGAAATGATTTTTGGGATAAAAACATTGTACCGCTTTTATCTTTCCTAGAAATTACAGGCGAAATCTCAGAACATTCAAATTGAAGTAAAACATTAAACAAGAAATCAAGAAACAATATACAGCCATCTAAAAAATTGGTGGCGAGGGAGAGGGAAAGGGAGAGGGAGAGAGAGAGGGAAAGGGAGAGGGAGAGGGAGAGGGACAGGAAGCGGGAGAGGGAAGGAGAGGAACTGGAGAGAGGTGTGTCGGGGAAGGAAAAAAGGTATCAAGAAAGTAAGAAAGAGGTGCAGTGGAACAGGGTGAGACAGAAAAAATTCATGTGCTTGATTATAAAATAATTCTTTTTTGTTCTTTTGTTTTTGCCTATATAAAATAGTTTGGAGCCAATACCGTTTTCCTATTCACATTAGTCCTCATTAGTCCTCCATCTTCATTAGTTTTTTCATTTTTCAATTTTCTGCCGTAATTTCCTCTTTTTCTCTAATTTCCTTTCCCATTTCTTCTTCAAATATCTTCACAGACAGACAAAATCAAAACAGAAAGTTTTCAAAGAAAAAAGGCAGGGGGGAGGGGTGAGAGTTATTACCGATGTTTATGTCGTTCACAGGAATAAAACTGTACCTTCTCAGATTGGTTTCCTTCTTCGGTCGGTGTTTTCTCCGAGCTTTCATCTTTTTCTCCCCCGTCCTTTTTCTCCGCAAAACAAATACCTCTCCCCAATTTCTTCTTCGACTTTCGTCTGTTCTCAAAAACCCAGAAAAATAAATAACAGAAATAGACGAGCTACACGAATGATTAAGCAATGAAACAACAACAGTTTTGAGAATACCTATCTCTGCCTGCATTTATTTCATCGGTTTATTTCAACTATGTGCCTTTTAATCGGTTTAGTTTCTCATTTTCATTCCTAGCTTTTTTTTTCTTCTTCCTTTTGTTTGTTCCTTTTTCTGCTCTCTTGGATGGATATATTATCCACACTCAATAAGGTAGACACTTCTCTCACTCAGCTACCCATTTAGACTCTCCGCATCCTTTTGCCTTTTTTCTTTTCTTTCTTTTTGTTTTCTATGCCTATCCCAAAAAAACGAGAGAGAGAGAGAGAGAGAGAGAGAGAGAGAGAGAGAGAGAGAGAGAGAGAGAGAGAGAGAGAGAGAGAGAGAGAGGAACACGGCATTTACCATAATAAATATGAACATGTTACCACAAACCGTGTGGACTGTAAAGCCAGCATTCACATGCCACTGTAGTGATCCCCAATGGATACTTCTGTCAATTCACACTAATTCCGGTGGAGCTTTCAATTTCCTACTCAGTTTCTCTAAAAGGGGTACAATGACCATAAACATTTACCCAAGAGACATAACTTCCAAATTTAACTCTCAAATGTCCTAATTTTGAAAATCTAAGTACCTCATTTTACGGAAAAAAAGAGAACGAAAGCCTAGAGTTCTTTTATTCTTTTTATAAAATTTTATCATTTTGAGATTACGTCGAATAATTACCCTAAATGAGATGAAGTATTTGCCCTTCAAAAACTGAATTAGTTATGAAACCGAATCTAAATCTTGTAAAAAATTATATCGATTTTCAAATTTGTACACATGCTAAAAAGATTTAGGGTTTTCTAATATAAATATTATTAATATTTCATGCGGAATTTTCTTCTACAGTGATTACTGTAGAGATTCTATCGCTTTCGTATGAGCTTTACAGCTGCCATTAAGACTTAACACGGAATTTAAAGTTTTTACAAAAAACTTATAAATACATTGTATGTTTTTAAAGCTTTCGTGTATATTTCCTTGAATTCTTTAACAAAATTTATCCAAATCTCACACATGTTACATACATTTTACAGACATTTTACATACATTTGATATATATTTTGCATGTATAATTTGGTTTCAGTTTGACATGCGACACTCAACAGCGTAATGCAGAGTTGAGCTGTGAAAAAAACAAATCCCAGTCAAGCTTAGTCAAACCTTGCATTAAATTCAGACGTAAATTGGTTTCCACGGAGAGAGGGAAACGGAAAACTGCCTCGAATCCAGCCACTCCCACAGTCAGCAGTCGCTTTGCCAGAAGACAAAAGAGAGGCCACGTGGGAACTTGCAGAAACAAGCGTATGAGGAAGAGGCATGGCTGGCACTCGGCCGCACGTGTGAGCCGTGTGGCCAGGCAGGCCTTCCAGCGGCCAGCGTCAGTAATGAAAAGAGAGGAGGGGAGAAAGTGAGAGAAAGCAGAGAGGAAGAGCGAAATGATGTGCATGAACCGTCAAGAGTGCATGAACCGTAATCCGTGCATTCAGCAATTCACTACATTACATTACAGTACTGTAGTACATTGTCATTGCTAGAGATTTGCAGGCGCGGCGTCCCTCCACGTCGCTTCGTCCTTCCAACGTCGTCGCAGTGGAGAAGAGATATAGGCACGGAACATCTGCAAAGTGAAGCTGAGAGGATTTACCTTGGGTTTGCACTCCCACACGTGCACAAGTACGTACGACTGACCGTAAAGTACAGTGTTGTATTTATTTAGGCCGGACTTCCATTAGGCGTTACAGTAATTTACGGATCCATTTACTGAATGGTGTGCCTTCCATTAGGACGCTTGAGTAAACCACTTTTTATTTGCGTGGCTCATTCTGGTTGGTAACACGTATATTAATATTCGATGCTTAAAATCTTGAAAGAATCTTCGAATGCAAAGTCTGAACGCAATATCTGTACTAGCGTAAGGTAATATCTGTACCAGCGGAGGTAATGAATGACTCGTACAGAGTGCATTATAATATACACCGTGAATCGTTATTAGCCTTATGTACGCTATATCAGCACCCCAAAATTTTGACATTGATACCTTAAATATAATAAATTATACTATTTAAGGAAGTGGACCATATTCTGCCACGTCTCCTAGCGCTAAATTAGAATGAATGACGCTAATTTATTCTTTACACTAATAATTTCTTTACGCTAATAACGATTCAAGGTGTACTATCCAAAATTTCAAAACGCAACGACAAAAAGGCGGCGGCAAACTTTGATGGTGGGAGCCGTGACGGGATAGTTTCAGCGGATTCGCATCCACCCTGGCGAAAGGGACATGGCTCATGCGACGTGTACGCACAATAGCGCGTGCTCATCGTGGATTTATTTCTTTTTTCCACGCGGCCCATTTTTACACGTTCAGTATGTGCAAAGTGTCCTCACTGTGCACGGTCGCCACAGACTGTAGAGTTGGCGACGTGGCGTCTCAGATAAAAAGTGTAATGCATCCTACGGTCAGATTTTACGCCTACAACCCTGGAGATTATTTCCGTAAAGATGTTATCCTTGGAAAAAAAAAGGTGCGTACCTGTACGAAACTGTACGGCCATCAGTAAACAGCCCCACTTTTTCGCTAAAGGAAGTCCACCCTTATATACTAAAGAGTTAATGTCGGGTATCGGGTAAAATCATATCGCGATAGTTTCGATATTAAATATATCGATTATCGACCGGTCAGCGGCATCGATATATCGTACTGGGACCAACAAAAACTATCGTGATGTATTTCGCGATGTATAGTACTATACTTTTTCAGTTTAATACAAGTTATTTTATCGAAAACGAGAAATTGTGTGATACGCCGCGTATGACGTGAATTTTGTTACATTACTTAGGGTGGCGTTCCATCAGTCGAAAAGTGGGGTAGTTTAAAGAAATCCGCGACTATCCGTACCCAACCGCACCGTTTATTTTGTCTTGATACGCGCAACAAAATTACATATAATCTTGCCAATACTCTTTAAAGGTCTGGGAGGTAACACTGGCCGTCGGATATTCATCCGCAAGGTTCTCGCTTCATTTTTCTCTGTAGCTGCCAACGTACCTCAAGGAGGTGGGTTGCCAGATACGCAAAAAAAAAATCGCGACACGCTGGACGATTAAGCTACGTGTCATGATGGACAACAAACGAAAATTGACAAAAGTTGCACATGACACGCGCTTTCGAAAATATAACCGGAAATAAAAATGTAATTTTGAACTCTCCCTCGTCATTCTATTTTCGGTACCTATTGTTTGTCACACTATTTCTGTCAAAAGACTTTCGTTATGTTCGATATCATGAACCCTAAAAAATGAGCTAGCGTAAAAGACTGGCGTCTACAAAAAGTGAAACAACCTTCTATCTTATGATGATTTCGTACGCAATTACATGGTACGCAAATGAAGATTTGATGTAAACTTTGTCGGTGCTTTAAATCTTAAGGATATTCAATATCGGATCATCGCTAACATGGTGCAAGTCAATTTAGAACACGTGGTTTATAAACTCTACGTGATGGAACATTGACTCAATCAACCCGACCCATAGAGTTGGCCGTACGATTACAAAAACGATTGATGGAACTTGACCCTTAAAGGTAAACGGCGCAACATGTAACGTGTAACTGTAGGAAAATTAGTATCTTACAGAATTAGTACGTATTAAAGAACAAAAATTCAAATTTTCAAAAGAAAAAACTCACACTATTTAGTGAAATGATAATTTGACAAAAAAGAAATGCAGACTGTTCGTTTTAGTTGGGAAAACTTACCAATCAGCCACGAATACTAACCAATCTGCAGACACAAAGCGTGTTATTGATGCTTATCCAATTTCAACAATTATCACTGTATAAAGGTTATATTTTTATCTTTCTTTGTGGATTCCCAAGGGAAAGGAAACGGTATGGGAGGTGTAAAGGGAGATGGCACTCATCTGCTTCGAGATATGGAAACAGTAGACATGAAAAACTCATTATAAATTGCATATCAGTTTAGGGATGCAAAATAGGTCATTCTCAAGAGTTATAAGAAACACGAGAACAAGCTTCGATATATCGCGATATAATATATCAGCATATCATCTCAATAAATCGGCAAAATATCGGGATATTTAGCTTCTCGATATATCGAAGCAATATATCGATTACCGGCTACCTAGAATTAGGTACATACCGAATATCGGCAATTGATCCACGATACCCAACACTACTTAAGACATTTAAATTCGTACAAGCTAGGAATTACTCAACATGTATCGTACGAACTAATTACAATTTAATGTGAAATACGCATTTTGTACTATTGGTATTTGATATATATATATTTTTTTTTTCGTACGATCGTTGTATTTTTCGGTATATTGTCGTTTAACGAACTTAATAACTACAGTACAGTATTGTAATGTAAAGTACGTTACACTCTGGACCTCTATTATTGAAAAAAAAATTATGAGTGAGGAAATAAAAATGTTATTAACGATATTCTAAGCTATATAATTTGAGGCCAACAAAACATTAACACTAAACAACATGCATAACACTAATTTATCTACACATTCCAATAGTGTAGCCCTTATAGTATGTTGATTTAGTCGACGTTTGAACATGTGAGAATACGTTCGCACTTATTTCATTTGAATGACGCGTCAAATCTAAATGTTGTCTACCTCTATATTTATTATCGCTAGATTATAATACAATACCGATATTATTGATATTAAACAGCAAAAGGGACAAACATATCGTTGAGGGAAGAATAAAATTGTTATTGGCGATACAAGGGAATGTATAATATTACTATATTTCAATGCTATATGTTATACAATAACATATAGTATTATATTATATAAAGTTTAGGGAATTTCTTGTCACATCACAATTCGATTCCGCAGTTTTTAGAACGAAAGTACGATACTCCAATATGGAACTCAAGTAAATACACCGTAGTGTAAAAAAATTATTCGTTTAAATATATTATAAGTAGTGTTGCGTATCGAGAACCACTTGCCAATATTCGATATGTACCTAATTTTAGGTACACGATACTCGATATATCACTAGCTAAATATCGTGATATTATACAATATATTGAAGCATGATTTCGTGTTTTTTGTAATTATTCGTAGGTGTTTCTACCCGCATTCTCGTTCCAAATTGTATTTGTTTGGTGTACAGAGTTATTTGTGTAGTTTTTTTTTGTGATTATGCTTGAAAAATATGTTTTCTAAATAACCGACAAATACAACCGCTGTAGCGGTTGGACAGGTAGAAAACTGAAGTTTGTATGAGTTTCAAAGTACTGTGGACCGGATTAGTTTGTCATACAAAAAGTAGAAAACAACGTGTCTGTATCATCGCCTTAAAAAAAACATAAAGTGGAAAATCGATAAGCATATATGTAATGCTTCCAGGCTGCAAAAACAAACAGTATGCAAAAAAAATGATGCAAAAAAAATGTTGTCAGATTATCATTTTCATTTGCTGAAACGAGTGTGATTGTTTCGTTTCGAAATTTTAAGTTCACCTAAAAATTATACAATATACTTAATTTTTGGTGGTTACATGTTGCGCCGTCTTGATTAAAGTTCCGTAACAAAATTCACGTCATACGTGGCGTACCATACTATTTATCGTTTTTGATAAAATACCATATTATGTAAAGTATCAAGTTTAAACAATACTATATATCGTAAAATATATCGGGATATAATATGCTTGTACGGAGGCCTCTGACCGGTCCATAATCAATATACCGAATAACGAATGTATCACGATCTAAACTTACGCAATACACAACATTAATTATAACTGTACAGAAACAACCAAAAACTATTAATTATATTTTGGGTTGAAGGGCCTAACGACAACAAAACATTGATGCTAATTTATAAGTCTAACATTAATTTGGATACACATTTCCATAGCTAATTTGACATGACAAAGCACACCCCAAAGATAAACAAGCAAGAAGGACTTGCGCAAAAATGTTGTTAGAAGACATTCTACGGGACTGTAAAGTTCCATTAATAATAAACATGGGGTAATATAAAGATTGGCGTAAAAAACGGTTACATGCATTTTCTTTTAAAAATCTCCTCGCATATGTACAAATTTAAGTAATGCAAAATCTTTCCGTATATAGAAAATCCTTCATGGTTTCGATACGTGTAATTCTATTTTTAAATTCATTTTTTATTTTTTTTGGGTTCTATTGCTCCGAACTTTTGACGATCACGTTATTGGTCGCGTTAATTTCGGAACAAAATTGAGTTTAATTTAATATCCCGACAGCGCTTAACGGCGGAACCGAAAGGCTGAACTGGGTTCAGTCATGCAAAATCTCACGGCAACAATGGGAATTGAGCTCATAGAATTGTAGCCCTAGATTATAACTTGTAATCTATAACTTATAAGGTGAATTATAGCATGTAACACTGTAAACTTGCATCCGTACGGTAGCCTGTAACAGTTGAACAGTATTGTAACTTGTGACTTGTACGAAAACCCGCACCTTGTACAGTACGGCAAATAACCTCCGGTGAGACCTACAAATGCTTTTGAATTTTGAACCACTGTGGAAAAAATGTCAAAGCAAGAGTATAAAAAGTGAAACAACCTTCTATCTTATGATGATTTCGTACGCAAGTACATGGTACGCAAGTGAAGATTTGATGTAAACTTTGTCGGTGCTAAAAATCTTAAGGATATTCATTATCGGATCATCGCTTACATGGTGCCAGGCAATTTAGAACACGTGGTTTATAGACTCTACGTGATCGAACATCGACTCGATTATCGTTGCCCGTAGAGTTGGTCGTACGATTACAGAATCGACTGATAGAACTTGACCCTTAAAGGTAGACGGCGCAACATGTAACGTGTAACTGTAGAAAAAGTAGTATCTTATAAAATTAGTACGTATTAAAGTACAAAACTTCAAATTTTCAAACGAAAAACTCACACTATTTAGTGAAACGATAATTTGACAAATAAAAAAATGCAGACTGTTCGTTTTTGCTAGGAAAACTTACCAATCAGCCAGGAATACTGACCAATCTGCAGACACAAAGCGTAATGTTGAAAAGAAGTAATTAATATTCACTTTTTAATTTTGACTATGTGAAGAGAGAGAGAGAGTCACCATGGCTCTCGCCATAGTCAGAAAGAAACAGGCAGATAGGCAGACATATTAATAGATAGCCAAATTGTTGCCCTAGACCTGATTTGAACCTAGGTCTACAAGTTTCTATATAGACGTACGCCATAACATTATGGCGATAACAAAACCATACACGTATTTAGTTCGCTGTGTATTTAAAGTGTTACGCAAAACGTCACTTTCATTAAATCAGACCAAAATTGACAAAACGACATCTATAGTGAAACGGCGCTCGCGGACTCGAATCTAATCGTGTAAAATAAATGATCGGTCGGACGTCGTCGCCCCCGCCAAACCCGAATGAATCTTTGGCGGCTATCAAACATAGCAGCGCGCTGTGCCACGTGGCGCCACATCATTGGACGTTGGGTTGATGGGAGGAGAAATGATGGCTCCCATATTGACAAGTGTCAATCAGAAGGCCATGTTGTACAATGGCCGTACAAGAAGTACAATCGGCCACTGTACCTTATTGTACTCTACACCCGTTTGATTGGCCGAAGGTAGAGTAGTAAGTAGTTGTGGGTAGGAGTTAAGGGACTTAGCGTGTTTGAGGCGCCTCTCTCTAGGTGACGTTTTGTATTTATAGGCCATCTTTGGCCTGCCATAACTTACTGCTCAAGGGAGCAAATTCAGGGATTCTTTTTGCGTTTGACTCACTGGAGTCTTTTCCTCACACGGGTGAGGGTGGTCAGAATATTTGTGGGCCTGGGGGACACTTATTCAGTGGGAAAGTGAAAGGGTCAAATATTATCCTAAAGGCTTTACATAGGCTGCTCATTTTGTGGGTTAATGGAAACCATAGAATTTCAGGTTATGGGCCCACCCTCTAGGGTGCCCATATTTAATAGATCAGACTTTCTTTATTCGGAAATGATGATGGAGGGAGAAATTTTTGAGAAGCACCTATGGGGCATATTGTCCGGGCAAATTCGATGCCCACTTCCACTTGGGTTTGGAGGAACACGTTTTTCTAGCACCTCCGCCACAACAGCTGTTAAAACATCAGCCACCATCACGAACAATGACGAGGAAGGGGAGGAAAAAATCATGGAAGGAGGAAAGGGAGGAGTTGCTTCTCGAGGGACTCCATTGTAAAGGACGATACCGGCGACCGCACCACCAGCAATAGTGACAAGGAGTCAGACCGAACGGTTAGAATATGAAAATTGGAATTATAAAGACAAGGTGGCTAAGCTCTTAATTCTCAAAAGTGTAGTGAAAGATATTGCAATTCCCCTTATACATGTTAGGTCTTCCTCTCAGATTTGGGTATCTCTAGTAAACAAATATAAGAGTGGGTCATTCCAGCAGCAACAGCTGACAGAAAATAAGATTCCAGCTTATACTTACAAGGGAGGAAGTATGAATGATTATTGCAATGACTTAGGAACATTATTTGGAGAACTAGAGAGCGTAGGTAACTCATGGTCTGAGAGACAAAGAGTAAATACAGTGATAATAAAACTACCTGAAGAGTATGAAAATATCATTAATCGGTTGCAGGATCTTGGTAATAGCAATTGGAATTGGGATGATACAGTTGGGATGAATTTAGTGAAAGAGAGTACCATAAAACTTAGGAGAGGAAGTCTGAGTGTTCAAGCATTGGCTGCAAGATCTGCTTGGGAGAAGCGTGATGAGGAAAAGGGAAAGGATCCCTATCGAAACTTTGGAGGAAAAAGACAAAGAGCTGGCAGATTTGATCGACAAGGGAGAAAAGCTCCTCGAGGTGGATTATGTCACTTTTGAAGAAACCGGGACACAATATAGCGGATTGTTTCAAGCTTGCAGATATCCGACTGAAAGATGGACAAGGTTTCTTAAAAGACGGAGGAAAGAAAAAGGCTTTTTTGACTCAAGTTCATGACGAGGAAAAAGATGACGTAACCGAACTTGAAGACGACCTTGAAGGGCTTGTTCTTAAACAAAAAACCACTGAGAAGCATGCAGACATTCTACGAAGACAAAAGTGTGCTTTCGGAGGTATGAGGGATCCACTTGAGGATGGATGGATCATAGACTCAAGGGCCTCAATGCATATGTGCTAGCATAAGAGGTGGTTTACTAAATTAAGAAAAATTCCAACAATTGATAAGAGAATATAGATGGTAGAGTAGAAACCGCAAGTCTTGTTCGATCGGTTGATTTAAAAGTTATAGTTGATAGAAAGGCTTCAATTGAAACACTCTCATATGTTTTTTATATTCCACAGCTTAGCAAGAGTATAGTCTCTACAACTGTTATAGGTGAAAAAGAGTTCCAAACTGGAACTAATAAAGGCATATTCACAGCTAGATTTGATAATGAGGTTTATTTCATAGCGGAAAAGGGTAGTCAAGGAATGTTCAAAATTGTACTTTGCAATGAAAAAGGGTGTTCTCTACTCGTGTGGAAGTGATATGATGCTTTGGCACAAGAGGTTGTGGCATGTGAATTTAGATAGATTAAAGAAAATGAAGAAAAATGGAATGGTGGAGGAATTTAGTTTGGAGATGATGAGACCTCAGATGATTGTAGCTGATGTGCCCAAGGGAAGATTCATAGACTTCCATTTACAAAGGCATCCATATTTAGAAGAGAGAAAATATTAGATCTAGTTCACACTGATGTTTGGGGACCAGCTAGGTATGCTTCACATTGGGGGAAATGATGGATGCTAACCATTACAGATGATTGGTCTACATACACTAAGGTATGTTTTCTTATACATAAGTCAGAGGTACTAAAATGTTTCAAAGAATACAAAGTATGGAGTGAAAAATACGTGAAACCTCAATAAAAGAGATAAGAATTAATAATAGGAAAGAGTACACCTCAAAGGAATTTGAAGAATTTTTTAAAGAAGAAGGAATCCATTATGAGAAAACTGTTCTTTATAATCCGGAACAAAATGGAGTAGCAAAAAGAGTAAATAGAACATTAAGAGATATGTCCAGATGTATGCTAACTGATAAAAGAATAGGATTGTAGTTTTGGGCTGAGTTTATGAACTAAGTTAACTTCATCAAAAATAGAGTGCTAACTTCGGCAAATAAGGAGGAAACTCCATATGAAACGTGGACGGGAAGAAAACCAGATTTGGCTAGTTTGAGAGTGTTCGGAAGTCAAGTCTACAGTTTGGATTCCGATAAGACTTAATAGATATAAAAGGGAAGAGGGGAACTAGGATATCTCGTAGGATATGATGAGACTACAAAAGGATATCGAGTGTATGACTTGAAAAAGAGAGATGTCATTTTGGTAAAACACATAGTGGTGATGAATGAAGTAAAGTCTATTGATCCATTCAAATATAACAAAGAAGTCAAAACTAGATTTGAATCGGGTTAGAGTTCTGACTTTGACTTGGGAAAAGAAGAGAAGGAGGACGGGGAGAAGGAAAAATCTACAGATGTGCCAAATGAGAAGGACAAAAAGTCAACATCCGAGGTAACACCACAATACGAAGTGGAAACCGACGAGGAACTTGATCAAACACCGGAATTCGAAGATAGGGGAGATAAAAATCTTCATGAACGAAACCAGAGGATGCCTTCTATATCGGCATCAGATTTTGAAGGAGGAAAAAGAAGTAGTAAACGGCTTCAAGAAAGACATGTAAATAAAAAACTCACAAAGATGTCTCACCCAGAAGAACCTCAGACATACTTAGAGGCCATAAATACCCTAGAAACCAACCGGTGGATCACTGTCATCAATGAAGAAATGGCCTATATCATGGAAGCCAATACATGGGAGTTTGTAGATTGTCCACCGGACAGAAAAACCGATTGGATGTAAGTGGGTTTTTAAGCTTAAACTAAACCCAGATAATACCATTGAAAGATATAAAGTTAGGTTGGTTGCTAAAGGTTATACTCAGAAAGTAGGAATAGACTATGAAGAAACCTTTGCACTCGTAGTTAGATTCCCTTTTGTCAGAATCCTCTTAAGTGTAGCCGCAGCACATGATATAGAAATACACTAGATGGATATTAAGACCGCCTTCTTACTCGCACAGTTGGAAGAAGAAATCTACAAGAGGCAGCCGGAAGGATTCGTGGAAAATGGAGAAAAAAACAATGTGTGCAAACTGATAAAATCACTTTATGGCCTTAAGCAAGCCCCTCGGCAATGGAACATAAAATTAAACGAATTTCTGACAAGTTTGGGATACATTAGAATAAGTTCAGGTCACTCCTTATATATATTTGAGGATGAAAATGGAGTGATATTTATTGCTATTTATGTTGATGATTTGTTAGTTCTAAGGAAGTCCTTAGATAAAATTAACAAACTCAAACATGATCTGAAAAGTCGGTTTGTCATGGAAGATATCGGCGAAGCAAAATACATTTTGGGGATTCAAATGGAGAGGGATAGAAGGAATAGAATTATAAGACTCACTCAAAAAGAAGTTATCGGTAATATGCTAGAAAAGTTTCAAATGGAGAAAGCAAATGGGTGTACCACTCCCATGGATCTAAATAAAGTATCGGAGGGGAGTGAAGAGGGAGGGATATTGATTTTGAATGATAAGATGAATGAGGAAGAAAATAGGTTTATGAAAGGAATTCCTTAGAGGCAAATTGTAGGCATTTTAATTTACTTTATGAATTGTACACGTCCGGACATAGCAACGGCTGTAGGCGTTCTCAGTAGAAGTCTAAATGAACCTAGGAAAAGAGACTGGGAAGCAGTCAAAAGAGTGATGAGATATTTGGTGAGAACAAAGGAATTATGGTTGTATTTGGGAGGGGAGCACACTCACATCACCACTTCGAGTGATGCCAGTTATGGGGATGTGCTTTTGAGACGATGTACAACTGGATATGTGTTGCAAATTGGATCTGGTGCATGCTGTTGGAGTAGCAAACAGCAGAAAGTAGTTGCTCAGTCCACTATAGAGGTTGAATACATGGCTTCATGTGCTACCACAAAAGAATTAATGTGGGTAAAATCTCTACTCGAAGAACTTGGGTTTATGAAATGTGGGACTCAGAATGTCTTTTGTGATAGTCAGTTGCTATCTCTATCGCAGCTAATCGAAAACACCATTACAAAACTAAACATATGGATATAAGACTAAGCTTTGTCAGAGAGAAGGTTGAGAATTAAATAATTAAACAGGTTCATAAAAGTGATAAAGAGATGATTGCATACATGATGATAAAACTGGTACCTTCTCCTAAGTGAAAATTCTGCAGAGAAAATTGTGGACTTAAATAAAAAGTTGACTAAGAATTACGAAGAGTGTTGAAAAGAAGTAATTAATATTCAATCCTTAATTTAGACTCTAGAGTGAAGAGAGAGAGAGAGAGTCACCATGGCCACCGCTATAGTCAAAAATAAATAGGCAGCCAGAGAAACAGATTGATAGATTGCCAAAATTTTGCCCTATGCTTGATTTGAACCTAGGTCTCAAAATTCCTACATAGACATACACCTTAACCATTACGGCGTTAACGAAATCATACGCGCATTCAGTTTGCTATGTATTTAAAGTGTGACGCAAAACGTCACGTTCATTAAATCGGACTAAAATTGACGAAGCAGCATCTATCGTCAAACGACGCTCGCGGACGCAAACCTAACTGTGTAAAATACATGAGCGGTCGGACGTCTTTGCCCCCGCCAAACCTGAAAGAAACTTTGGCGGATTTCAAACATAGCGGCGCGCTGTGCCACGTGGCGCCACATCATCGGACGTCGGAAAGGATGGGAGGAGGAAGAATGGCTCCCATGTTGACAAGTGTCAACCAGAAGGCCATGTTGTACAATGTCCGTACAAGAAGTACAATCGGCCACAGTAACTTATTGTACTATACACCCTTTTGATTGGCCGAGAGTAGAGTAATAAGTAGTTGTGAGTAGTAGTTAAGGGACTTAGCGTGTTTGAGGCGCCTCTCTCCAGGTGACCTTTTCTATTTATAGGCCATCTTTAGCCAGCCATGACTTACTGCTCAGGGGAGCAAATTAAGTGATTCTTTTTGCGTTTGATTCACGAGAGTCTTGTGAAACTCTGTGTGCTCCATTGCCCACAGAAATCGCAGATCCAAAAGAAGCTTATCTAGATAGTGGCGACTCCAAGTTCATATAAACCCAAATGACTGACCCCTTGACAATCCTAAACCCTTTATAGTTTCACCCTTGTGAAATAAGACTTTATGTGTGCTCAGTTCCACCACAGAATGTAAAGTTAGAATATGAGTTTTGGACACATTCACCCACTTTGACTTTCCCTTTTAAATGCAGCCACCGTGGCAGGCAAAAAATCTGACCGACTACACCCATGTGTAGCATGGACTCCCCTGAGTCGGTAGCAAAAAGAATCACCTAAAATGGTCAAGTAAATTTATAGATATGAATGGTCAAAGATGACCCTTTTGTACAGGAGCTTTCTCGGAGGGAGGCTACTACCTACTAAATTTTCTAAGTCCTATCTCTCTTTAAAACTCTATCTATTGATGTACGGCACCAATCAAATTACTGTGTCGTACAGAAAAGTACATGTGCCGGTGTACTTTCTATACGGCCATCGTACGACATGGCCAAAATGTCGACACGTGTCATATCGGGATTTGTTCCCGTAATCTCCGGAGTTGCCGCAATCCAACATTGTCGCGCCACGTGTCACATGACGTGGCGATGACAATAAAACGCCAAAAGTACATATTCCGTGATCGCGGCGCTTATCGTGGCCATCCGATCAAAACCGGATACAACTATAGTCGTTGAAAATATACGCGCGGTATTTTTTTCGTGTTCGAAACAAATGCGTGGTATCCGTTTTATATAGTACATTAAAATCGTACAAAAAATGTATCTTTGCATTACGTATCTATATCCCGTTAAATGAACTAGTCAACGTGTAATATAATAAATATTTTTCAAACCTCGTATATCCTATCATTAGTCCTAGACCTATAGGTTAAGGCTACCGGCTAATTTGTCGGACGGCACGTACTTGGATCAAATCCCGGGTCCGTCAAATATTTTAGGTAACTCTATCGAGATTTGCCTTCCTGTCCTCTTTGGATAGCCTAGGCGGCCATGGATCTAACTCCTTCTCAAGTCTTCAGTGACTGCGGCAAGTGTGGGGACCTGAGTGAAGAGTTAGAGGCAAGCTGTCATTGTTTTGGCTTTTATTTTACAATCTCTAGACCTATAAAATACATAAATTTCAACACTCCCCTTATTATCTAGTCTACTTTACGTTAACTCCCTTCAAAAACAACTAAATGTACAAAAACAACAAATACATTTATATATATTTTCCTTTCATTTTTTCATTTTTCCTTCATGAAGCTTCAAGCGAATACCTTTATATTTAAGAAAGTGTATTAGATGACCAAAAATAATTTCATCTTGTCGATTATACACTTTATTTTGCATGCCACTTTTAAAAAACCCGAGCAAAGATTTTATCCACCTCCTCCCCTTTTCATCCAACCAAAATCCACTTTCCCTTTTCCATTTCCAACAATCAGCTCCATCCCCAATTTGCAACACATACTCAGATGCTAACCCTTTTACATGCACACCTTTATAGAGGGTATTACTCCCATTAGTGATGTCAAAACCATTACCCCCCAAATTTATCGTTAAATCAAGAGTCCCCACTAAGTTCCTCGTAAAATCTACATCTTCCGTACTCATATATTTATCCATGATTCTCACCCCATTTTCTGAACTTTCCTTACTCTCTCCCATGGAATTCTTTCCACTATCACTTTCTAAATTTATTCCCAATAAATATTTCTCCTCCCCTATACCTTTCATTTAACATTCCTCTTCTCCCCTATCCTTTAGAACCCCTTCAAGTTTCACGTCTCCCCTTTCCTCGGAATCCGTTGAAGTCTCCCTTTTCGATTAGTTTTCTGTTTCCAAAATATCTATAAAACTATCCTCAATATTTTGAACTCCCTCAAGTATTTTCTCTCTCTTTACTTCCCTTATACCTCCAAAAGCACACTGTTGCTTACGTGGAATTTATGTGCGTTTTTCTCTCTTCCCCATACTACCGATGCGGAGAAGCTCCAACATATCTTCATCCTCTTTCTCCTCTTCCCCTTCTTCCTTCTCATCCACATTCCAACTTCTAAGTTGTTTCAAACAAGGGCATTCCTCTATATAATGACCCGGTTCCCTACAAAAGAAGCAAACCCTTTTTTTCAAAGCTCTTGTTTCTTTTCCTCTCCCTCTCTTTCTACCAAAGTTCCGATAAGGTTTACCTTTGTCTTTCTTCCTCTCATCACGCTTGCGCTGGTCACCGCAGTTCCTCTGATCACGCTTCCGCAATCACCACCAGCTATAAATGCATTCACTCTGTCACTTCCCCTACGAAGCTCCAAAGTGCTTTCCCTCACAAGAATTATCCCCATGGTAAAGCTCCAAGTCCATGAGGAGACATCCATTGCCTGTATACGACAAATGATGTTTTCGTACTCATCTGGGAGTTTCATAAATAGTGTATTAATCTTCCTCTCCTCGGATTCTACATATCCCGCACTAGCAAGCTCAACATATAGCGCAGCATTATCATTGCAAAACACTATCATGCTACCGCCATTATAAGCATAGGCATCTATTTCTTGTTTTACTAATTGTTGCCTCTGAATAGTCTCACTCTTACAAATCTGACTTAGTGCTTCCCATATCTCTGAAGACTTCGTTAAGTTTATAAGGGTGGTAGCTATGGACTTAGCCACATTTCTAAGTATGAGATGCTTTGCTATAGTGTTTTTGTATTCCCATATTTTTTTCTGTCATTTTCTTCAGTTTTAATCGCTTCAAGTGGTACCATAGCTGAGAGCCTAGCTCCCCTTACCATAGGTGTCCCTTTTTCCTTCTCCCCTATTTCCCCATCCACGACAAGGTTTTTCCCTTCACCTTCCGTTGCATCTGAACTTCGGTTGATATTTTGGGCAGCCTTAGATGATTCTCCATAGTAAGCTCCTCCAAAGCCAAGTGGCGGACATCTCACTTGTCCGAAGACAATTTCCCATAAGTGCTTCTCGATAAGCAATCCCTCCATCATAAATCCTCAATAAGTGAAGCCTGTTCCATCAAACATATGCATCCTAATTGGTGGGCCCATAACCTGAAACTCTATGTGCTCCATTGCCCACTGAAATCGCAGATCCAAAAGAAGCTTATCTAGATAGTGGCGACTCCAAGTTCATATAAACCCAAATGACTGACACCTTGATAATCATAGACCCATGATAGTTTCACCCCTGTGAAATAAGACTTTTTGTGTGCTCAGTTCCACCACAGAATGCAAAGTTAGAATATGAGTTTTGGACACATTCACCCACTTTGACTTTCCCTTATAAATACAGCCACCTTGGCAGGAAAAAACTCTGATCGACTACACCCTTTGTAGCGTGGACTCCCCTGAGTCGGCAGCAAAAAGAATCATTGAAAATGGTCAAGTAAATTGATAGATATGAATGGTCAAAGATGACCCCTTTGTATTGGAGCTCTCTCGGAGAGAGGCTTCTACATACTAAATTTTCTAAGTCCTATCTCTCTTTAAAACTCTATCTACTGACATACGGCACCAATCAAATTACTGTGTCGTACAGAAAAGTACATGTGCCGGTGTACTTTCTTTACGGCCATCGTACGACATGGCCAAAATGTCGACACGTGTCATATCGGGATTTGTTCCCGTAATCTCCGGAGTTGCCGCAATCCAACATTGTCGTGCCACGTGTCACATGACGTGGCGATGACAGTAAAACGCCAAAAGTACATATTCCGTGATCGCGGCGCTTATCGTGGCCATCCGATTAAAATCGGATACAACTATAGTCGTTGAAAATATACGCGCGGTATTTGTTTTGTGTTCGAAACAAATGCGTGGTATCTGTTTTATATAGTACATTAAAATCGTACAAAAAATATATCTTTGCATTACGTATCTATATCCCGTTAAATGAACTAGTCAACGTGTAATATAATAAATATTTTTCGAACCTCATATATCCTATCATTAGTCCTAGACCTATAGGTTAATGCTACCGCCTAATTTGACGGTCTGCAGGTACCCGGATCAAATCCCGGATCCGATAAATATTTTAGGTAACTATATCAAGATTTGCTTTCCTGTCCTCTTTGGACCACCTAGGCAGCCATGGATCTAACTCCTCCTCAAGTCTTCAGTGACTGCGGCAAGTGTGGGGACTTCAGTGAAGAGTTAGAGGCAAGCTGTCATTGTTTTGGCTTTTATTTTACAATCTCTAGACCTATAAAATACTTAAATTTCAACATCTTGTCTTCACAGGGGTGAGGGTGGTAAGAATATTTTTGTTTTTGGGTGGCACTTATTCAGTGGGAAAGTGAAAGGGTCAAATATTATCCAAAAGGCTTTACATAAGGCTTCTCATTCTGTGGGTTAATGGAGACCACAAAATTTCACGTGACATTGATGCTTATCTATTTTCAACAATTATCACTGTATAACAGTTACATTTTTATCTTTCTGCAGAGCATCCGGTTTTGCAATAACCTGGCAGGAGGGAGGGAGGGAGGGAGAGAGAGGGAAAGGGGGGGAGAGAGAGAGAGAGATAATAAGAGAGAGAGAGAGAGGGAGAGAAGGAGAGAGAGAAAGAGAGAACGGGAGATAGAGAGAGAGGGGGAGAGAAGGGAAGAGAGAGAGAGATGGAGATAATGAATGTTAGAAGGACGACGACGGTGGTTCAAAAGTCCTGCAGCTTTTTCGCGCGAATACAGTGAAGTAGCCGTTCGGATGTTTTTTTCCTACGTCAGCTTTTCGGGTTACCGTTGGCCAGTTTCACAGAAATACGCAACTTTTACCCTACTTCTATATAGCGCAATATTTTGAGGAAGGTCGTTTGTACGGTTTTCCGAGAACTTCCGAAATCTACAAAGTCGGTGCTCGGAAAGCCGTACATTATTCGAACGTCCGTCTGTTGCGGAAGTGATTTTTTTTCCGGTGGGAATAGGCTATCAATCAACCCGACCCATAGAGTTGGCCGTACGATTACAAAAACGATTGATGGAACTTGACCCTTAAAGGTAGACGGCGCAACATGTAACGCGTAACTGTAGGAAAATTAGTATCTTACAGAATTAGTACGTATTAAAGAACAAAAATTCAAATTTTCAAACGAAAAACTCACACTATTTAGTGAAATGATAATTTGACAAAAAAGAAATGCAGACTGTTCGTTTTAGTTGGGAAAACTTACCAATCAGCCACGAATACTAACCAATCTGCAGACACAAAGCGTGTTATTGATGCTTATCCAATTTCAACAATTATCACTGTATAAAGGTTATATTTTTATCTTTCTTTGTGGATTCCCAAGGGAAAGGAAACTGTATGGGAGGTGTAAAGGGAGATGGCACTCATCTGCTTCGAGATATGGAAACAGTAGACATGAAAAACTCATTATAAATTGCATATCAGTTTAGGGATGCAAAATAGGTCATTCTCAAGAGTTATAAGAAACACGAGAACAAGCTTTGATATATCGCAATATAATATATCAACACATCATCTCAATAAATCGGCAAAATATCGGGATATTTAGCTTCTCGATATATCGAAGCAATATATCGATTACCGGCTACCTAGAATTAGGTACATACCGAATATCGGCAATTGATCCACGATACCCAACACTACTTAAGACATTTAAATTCGTACAAGCTAGGAATTACTCAACATGTATCGTACGAACTAATTACAATTTAATGTGAAATACGCATTTTGTACTATTGGTATTTGATATTTTTTTTTTTGATTTTCGTACGATCGTTGTATTTTTCGGTATATTGTCGTTTAACGAACTTAATAACTACAGTACAGTATTGTAATGTAAAGTACGTTACACTCTGGACCTCTATTATTGAAAAAAAAATTATGAGTGAGGAAATAAAAATGTTATTAACGATATTCTAAGCTATATAATTTGAAGCCAACAAAACATTAACACTAAACAACATGCATAACACTAATTTATCTACACATTCCAATAGTGTAGCCCTTATAGTATGTTGATTTAGTCGACGTTTGAACATGTGAGAATACGTTCGCACTTATTTCATTTGAATGACGCGTCAAATCTAAATGTTGTCTACCTCTATATTTATTATCGCTAGATTATAATACAATACCGATATTATTGATATTAAACAGCAAAAGGGACAAACATATCGTTGAGGGAAGAATAAAATTGTTATTGGCGATACAAGGGAATGTATAATATTACTATATTTCAATGCTATATGTTATACAATAACATATAGTATTATATTATATAAAGTTTAGGGAATTTCTTGTCACATCACAATTCGATTCCGCAGTTTTTAGAACGAAAGTACGATACTCCAATATGGAACTCAAGTAAATACACCGTAGTGTAAAAAAATTATTCGTTTAAATATATTATAAGTAGTGTTGCGTATCGAGAACCACTTGCCAATATTCGATATGTACCTAATTTTAGGTACACGATACTCGATATATCACTAGCTAAATATCGTGATATTATACAATATATTGAAGCATGATTTCGTGTTTTTTGTAATTATTCGTAGGTGTTTCTACCCGCATTCTCGTTCCAAAATGTATTTGTTTGGTGTACAGAGTTATTTGTGCAGTTTGTTTTTTGTGATTATGCTTGAAAAATATGTTTTCTAAATAACCGACAAATACCACCGCTGTAGCGGTTGGACAGGTAGAAAAATGAAGTTTGTATGAGTTTTAAAGTACCGTGGACCGGATTAGTTTGTCATACAAAAAGTAGAAAACAAGTGTTTGCATCATCGCCTAAAAAAAAACAGAAAGTTGAAAATCGATAAGCATATATGTAACGCTTCCTGGCTGCAAAAACGAACAATATGCAAAAAAAATGTTGTCAGATTATCATTTTCATTTGGTGAAATGAGTGTGATTGTTTTGTTTCAAAATTTTAAGTTTACATACAAATTATACAATGTACTTAATTTTTGGTGGTTAGATGTTGCGTCGTCTTGATTTAAGTTCCGTAACAAAATTCACGTCATACATGGCGTACCATACTATTTATCGTTTTTGATAAAATACCATATTATGTATAGTATAAAGTTTAAACAACACTATATATCGTAAAATATATCGCGATATAATATGCTTGTCATGGTGCGATATACCGAGGCCTCTGACCGGTCGATAATCGATATATCGAATAAGGAATGTATCACGATCTAATCTTACCCGATACACAACATTAATTATAAGTGTACAGAAACAACCAGAGCTCCTATTATATTTTGGGTTGAAGGGCCTAACGACAACAAAACATTTATGCTAATTTATAAGTCTAACATTAATTTGGATACACATTCCCATAGCTAATTTGACATGACAAGGCACACCCCAGAGACAAGCAAGCAAGAAGGAATTGCGCAAAAATGTTGTTAGAAGACATTCTACGGGACTGCAAAGTTCCATTTATGTTAAACATGGGGAATTATCAAAAACATGATTGGCGTAAAAAACGGTTACATGCCCTTTCCTCGCAGACGTACAAATTGAAGTAACGCAAAACCTTTCCGTATATAGAAAAACCTTCATGGTTTCGATACGTGTACTTCTATTTTTAAATTCACTTTTTGTTTTTGTTGGGTTCTATTGCTCCGAACTTTTGACCATCACGTTATTGGTCGCGTTAATTTTGGAACAAAACTGAGTTTAGTTTAATATCCCGACAGCGGTTAACGGTGGAACCGAACGGCTGAGCTTGGTTCGGTCCTGCAGAATCTCACGGCAGCAATGGGAGCTGAGCTCATAGAATTGTAACCCTAGCTTGTAACTTGTAATTTGTAACTTATACGGTGAATTATAGCATGTAACACTGTAAACTTGCATCCGTACGATAACCTGTAACAGTTGAACGGTATTGTAACTTGTGACTTGTACGAAAACCCGCAGCTTGTACGGTACGGCTAAAAACCTCCGGTGAGACCTACAGATGCTTTTGAATTTTGAACCACCGTGGAGGGAATGTCAAAGCAGGAGATCATCCTGTTTTCCTCCTCCTGTCGCTTCAGCAATCTCATCTTTGGCTTCCTCAGCCACTTATGGCTGTCTCTGTATCTGCTTTTGACGTGTCCCTTAGAGGTCTTATTACAGAATTTTCTGTTATTTCGAGATCACGCTCTTCTGCTGAAAGACGAGAAAGGGCACCAGAATTAAGTATAAACTCTAGTCTAATTAGCGGTAGAAAGGTTTTATGTTTTCCTTCTCAGTTGATGCCCTTGCAAGGATGCCCTTCTCGTGATTCTTGGCCGCCACAGGATCAACAAATCATGTTTAGGAGTCTACATTCTTTTGAACCTTTACGAACTAGAAGTTGTTTTTTTTCAACGTTTTCAAAAAATTGGCACAAGACTGAATGTATTAGTTCGTTTTTTAATGGAGGACGAGATACATTCTGTCCTTGTTTCGCAAATTTTTATCAGCAGATTGTCCTGTTTCCAAACCACAGAAGAAAATTGGAGCATAAAACATTCAATTTAGGTTTAGAAAGCTCATTTTTCTACAACGGTTGGAAATTAACTTTGCCAAATTATGAACAGGACAAAACAGGTCAACGATACTTCTCTGTCTCTGCAAATTCTGTCGACAGGAGTGGTTCTCATGGAGGTAATGGAGACATCGATGACACACCAAGCAAATTCTATCGTCGATACTCGCGTACAAACCCTAATAAGTCGCCACTTACAAATGAAAATAGGATTAGGGATGATGATAAGAAGTTACAGACGTTTCCAAGTAGTAGTTTAGTCCTTGATAGTTTGAACAAAGAGCAAAGGGAGGCCGTACAGGTGCCACCTGGACCTGTACGGATTGTGGCAGGACCTGGTTCTGGAAAGACACGTGTCCTCACGCATAGAGTGGCCCATTTGGTTCTTAACTTGGGAGTGAGACCGTCGGAAATTATGGTGAGCCGGTTATTTGTTTATTTCATGATTTTGTTTCTCAACGACGATCAAATTTTAGTCACGATTTTAGAGAATTTTTTTAATGATATTTTTCAGTGACACTTTTTAGTGATGCCACTTTCGTAGCTATGTTTAGAATTTATCTTGGATGGTTTCTCAACTCCTAAATTTTATTTTTCTACAAGTATAAACAAAGAAATTTGGCACCATACAGAACATGACAAGAGTCTGAAACTCATAGTTACAGTCAACATGAAAATAAGGCAGTACCCATTACAATTTTTACAAGATATATGTAATTTATGATCAACAATTCAAATGCAAAAGTAGCATTTTTTACTTCAATGTTACCTACATCAATTTGCGTACAACAATTTGCGAGACTCCATGAGGAATATAGATTAACAATGATGTTCTGAAACTGTTGTTCCTTAGCTTAGTACACCGCCCATCGCTATTAGTTTAAGTGAATTATTAGCGCTAACACTTTTGAAGAATTGACAACACTAAATCATGTTTTGCCACGTGGCTCATTATGAACCTCTTATCTAAATAGTGTTATTAACACAAATTTATGATGTTGGTAAAATAACAAAACAGGCGCTCGAATTGGAGTTATTAACTCTAATAGCAATGGGCAGTGTCCTGTTTTGTGAATTAATTTTACCTTCAAATGCGACAGGATACAATTTATGGTCTCTGATAAACTGAAGTGCTATTTTTATGCAATCCATAAAACAAAGTTAAAATTTGGAACTGGAGGATTTGACTTACCATGAAATGCATCATGTAGTAGCAACCACAGACTCTTTTTATGGAAACTTTTGAGGATTAAATAACTTTTTTCAATACTTATTTTGCGTTTGTTCTTCATCTACAATGTTCATTCTTCAAATGGCAATTCACTTTTTTTTTAATTATCTGAGTGAATGTCAAACATGAAATGTAGTTTTTTTCACCACTAGTTCCAAAAGGGGATAGATATGATGTCTATTCTACTATACCAAACAAACACATAGATTTTCGAAAAAATTGCATTCCCTTAATACCAAAAACACGTTTCTCTCTTATACACAATCTTATAGAGTTACATAAAAGTATATTACATTAATACCAAACATACGCAGATTTTCCATTTATACTCAACATTACATTGTTACATAGAAATATGTTAGATGAAATCCAAACATAGCCATATTTTTCATGTTTACTTAATCCTAAAAAGTTGCGCAAATTTACACTACATTAATCCCAAATGCAAATGTATTTCTCGTTTGTGCTCAATCTGATAAAAGTTACATTAAAGTAATCCCAACCGTAAGGATATTTCTCATGTATTAGATGACCTTTATAAGCAACCTCTATTCTTTGAAAAAAATAATCATGCCGACAAGGCAGTATTCACTAATGAAAGGCTGTATATCTCTAACAGTTATTTCTAATATAATCAAACGTACAAATTACAAAATCCATTTCATCAAACGGCTCCATTATGCTAAGCCCTGATTATAACCGACCTCAATGATATTCTAACTCTCATTAATTTGTACAAGAGTTTTCTTTTTCGTTTTTCTTATTTTTTGAAATGGGGATTAAGTAAATGCAAAATTTATCCCATTTTTTGCTAAGAAAACCTTTGAATTAAATTTGTCTCACTTTCTACACTTTTAGGACCATGACTTATATGCCCTAAATTTTACATTATCTACAAAATACGAACTGTAACTTTTGTGATCTGATAGTTTATTGTTTTTCACTTGTATATATATGGGATGTATTAGTTGTATCTCGCACTTGATTTTACTAGTTTATGCTTTTTAGCATGCGTTGAGGTTTATTATACTGCAATACATGCTTATAATGCTAGTTATTTACCTGAACCTACCCTCCTTCTCACTACCCTCCCTCCCTCCCTGCCCTCCCCTATACTCCCAAGCGTAAAGCATGTCTTACTATGGATGAAATTAGAATTCCAAAAAATAACCAATGGAACAAAAACTGTAGAAAATGCTAAAAACTTAACTTTTCAATCCAAAAGTTGTGATATATCAATTCTCAACAAATTCTGATCGTTGAGTGCTCGTACTTGCAAATGGTCAAAATGAGATCACTAGTATGACTTAAAAAAGTATATTATATATATATATATATATATATATATATATATATATATATATATATATATATATATATATATATATATATATATATATATGTATAAGAAAAATAAACATGCTGAATTTGGTCAGAGTGGGGATTGTTTGCTAAGTGAATCGACTGAAGTGAGACTTAATAGATGGTTAAAATGCCTGAGTCTGAAGCTCAAATACTTGAAGAGTTAAAACACCTAAATTTATTCAATAAATATCACCTCTTTGAATGATTCCACTATCCGGGGCTCTTGGGTAAGCCCCAGAGGCCCTTACAAACTTTACGGAAACCTCAAAAAATCTGAAATTCAATATTTTCTTTGGTGGACCAGTGTATCACCTTTACCAATCGGGCCAAAAGGGAGGTCGAAAATCGTTTGACCAGTCTTTTGGGAGAACGCGGTTATTGGGGCATGTCGGTAAGTTTTTTTTTTTTTTAATGCTATTGATTCTTATATCTCTACGGAAATTCTCATATATATATAGTAGTCCTACAGAAACTCTTAATACTGTTTTTATGTTTTTATTCTTCTATTTCTTTGCAAATTCTTATGTATTTTTTCTAATATTCATACGGAAACTCTTTTATTTCTCTTATATTTCTACTGAAACTTTTATGTTTCTGTGAAAAGCTCTTCTATTTTGATGCAAATTCTTGTGTATAGGTGGAAACATTTGAAGTTTTTGGTTGAAAGTTTGGTTACAGAAATACAGGAGAAATATGAGAGTTTCCTAGGAACTTTAAAAAATAAATAAGGATTTGCATAGAAATAGAAGAATTTCAGTAGAAACATTTTAGTAGAATTTCAGTAGAATTTTCGTGAAACTTCTTTAATTTTGATGCAAATTCTTGTGTATATGTGGAAACATTTGAAGTTATTGGTTGAAAGTTTAATTACAGGTAGGAACTTTTCATAAAACTGCGGTGAGAATTTTAAGGGAGTCGATCTCCTGTCTTCCGGAGTGTGGACGAGACAGCAATTTTGTCATTTTTGACGATCAAGACTGTATAAAACTCATAAAAAACTCCGTGGAGGAGGTGAGTTTTTCTTTTCTTTTCTTTTTGTACTCTTAAAAAACTTTGTGGAGGATGTGAGAAAAAGCTTTTTTTTTGTTTTTCTATTGTGAACGAGAAGTTACTTCGATCCTGGACGAGGGGAGCAGCAAAGGATGGCAAAGGTAGGGAGGGAAGGAAGGAAGTAGTCTTCTTGACATAAAGAATGGCTGTTTCATTGTTTACTTTTAGCTCGTAAAACATTTTTTACGGTTTATGGTTTTTTACGGTTTTTTGCGGTTTTTCGTGAAGGAGGTGAGAGATAGGTGAGAGGTTTTGTTTTTTCCAATTTGGAAATTGGTGTCACTCGATGTTGGAGTCAACTCGATGTTGGAATTGATTCTTTTCTTTTCATAACCTTGTTTTGCGATTACTTTTAGCCGTTTAATATTCTTTTTCAATTGTAACTTTGACTTTTATGAATCAAAAGTTCGATTTTTAGGGATCAAGACTTATCAAAGTTTTGTAAAGATTATTCAGGAAGAGATGCAAAAGACTTTTACTAATTTTTATGTGTTTATTGCCTATTTTGTCTTATTTTTGGAAATAAGCTGTTGGTTGTAAAATTTCTTTAGTTAACTGTTGAAAATTTGTTTAGCTGCTGCCCTCCCTCTCTCTCACTATCTCCGTCTCCCTCTCTCCACCTCCTATTCTGTCCTTCTACTCTCTCCCTCTTTCCCTCTCTATCTCCCCTTCCTCTCTTCCGTCTACTTCTTTCACTCTCTCTTTCCCTCTTTTAAAACTAAAAAGTTTTGCAACAGTTTCTTCTACGCAGTTTTGAAAACTTTTATTATTGAGAGGAAATTGCTGTGTGTTGTTAAAAATCACGTTTATTTGTATTGCCTCCTGTTTTCTTTTTTACGCGAGTATTTTTTTTCCTTTGTTTTCTTTTTTTTTGTCTGGAAATTTTTGAGTTACTTCACTTTTTGTATCTTAGAGCATAAAGCAATTTGCAGAACGAAAAATCAATTCTTTAAACATTTTATATATTTATCCTTTTTGAACTTTTTTTTGGTAAAAAAAAAATGTTAACATTTTTCACAACAACATTTTTTCATCTCTCCTCTTTCTCTCTCTCTCTCTCTCTCTCTCTCTCTTTCTCTCTCTCTCTCTACATGAACACGAACATCTTTTTTCATCTTTTTTGTAAGATATTTTTTTGTTGTTTTCACGGTTTTGGAAAAAACCTCGCTTTCAGTAGATGAGTTGTAGTAAAGAATTGTGTTTAAAGTTTGTTCAAGGATTGAGAATTTAATGCATGTTTTTTTTGTTGTTAGGTGAATTTATCATCAGTTTGTTTTCACGATTTGTTTTTTCTTTTTCCTCTTCCTTTCTTTGGGGGGGACAGGTAACTAAAATGAAAGATTTCAAAGATTCTGTGAAGCTTTTGGGATTCATTGATTCATGGAGAGAAATGACTATGTTAAAATATCTCACAAAAAGACGAAACCAATTATTTTTCGACCAAGATTCTGGAGAAGTTTTGCATCAATTAACGACTCTCCTTCGAGGAAACGATCCGGAAAAGTTTATCCGACATTATACGGTAAATTTTTCTCGAAAAACTTTTTATTCTTTGATCATACTCCTCTATTTTTTCAGTTTTGTTGTTTGATTTATTTCTAATTGTATTGCTATTGCTATTGTTTGTCGATATTTGTTTATTTATTCATTGTTAGTGTGATTATTTTTCACCAGGGGCAGTTGGAGGCCAACAATGCTGTGGACTTTTTTGATTTACTTGTTTTGACTGTGGAGCTTTTTCACAGAGTTCCTTCAATTCTACAGGTACTTACTTTTTTCCCATTGTTTTCTTTTGGTTATATATATATAATATAATATAACTTGCATATATTTTGATTGCTCAATACAAATTTGAAAAATTTAAATGATTACTTTGCTTTTGATATTTTTATTTATTTTCTATTTGTTTTCACCCACAGTCATTCACGATCATAAAACCAAAAACGAAAAGCACTTATATTTGTGTCCTCTCTCTCTCTCTCTCTCTCTCTCTCTCTCTCTCTCTCTCTCTCTATATATATATATATATATATAAATCTCTATACCTCCCTATACCTCTCGCTCTCTCTCTCTACCTCTCTATCTCTGTGTAATTTGGCTTTGGCCACGCTCATACTACTTCATTTACTTTCACTCTTGTAAAACCAAAGTTTAAAGAATTTTAACTCACACAAAAACATTCACATATATTTCAACTTTTCCAATCCGAATTCTTGTCCCATTCAGTGAAAAAGAAGAAAATAAGAAGATTTTTTAATATATTGTCTATTTAGGATTGTTATTTTATCAAAATCTAAAGAATTTAACCACTTTTTTGTAAATGCAAATCTACATCAGATCAGATCCTAAATTAATTAAAAATTAGAAAATTAGCGTAATTAAAAACACAATTAGAAATCTGTGATCGAATTTATTTGATTTGAAGTTATAGTTAATTTAATTGCAACAAAAAACCCATAATCCTGATAGTACCCAATCCAGGAGCTGGAGTAAGCTGTGTTGAAATTCACAGTGTGAAGAGGGAGGGGGGAGGGAGGAAGGGGGAGAGAGAGAGAGCAAGAAAGGAGGAAGTTGTGGGTGTCTAAGGAACTCTTCTCTTTTGGAATTGATTTTTATTTTTCTCTTTTTTTGCAGCAATATCAAAAAAGGTATACCCATATTTTGGTGGACGAGTTTCAAGATACTGATGAGGTGTCTCCCTCTCCCCTCTCTTCCTCTCCTCCCCCCTCTTCCTCTCTCTCTCTCTCTCTCTCTCTCTCTCTCTCTCTCTCTCTCTCTCTCTCTCTCTCTCTCTTTCTCTCTCTTGCTCTTCATCTCTCCCCCTCTATCCCCGCATTTTTTAATAGTAGGTTTTCGACTTTTTTTCACGATCATTTGGACGAGTTTTATTTGCTATTATTATTTATATTTTTTTTACTTACTTGTTTTTTTGTCCTTTTTTTGTGCGCATGTGTGTGTATCGTGTAAAAAAATGTGACATAGAAAAATACTATGTTTGTACCCCAATGGAGTCCAAAAAGTTGCCATTTTTTTTTATCCATAATTCCTTTTTCCTTCTTTCTTTTTCTCTTCCCTTTCTTTTCTTTCTTTTTTTATCGTGTTTCTATCTTTCTTCTTTCTTGTATTTTCTTCATTTTTTTTCTCTATTTTGTTTTGAGCTTTCTTGTCGTTTTTTTCACTAATAAAATGACATTTTTTTTTTGGGCGACTTTCAAAAGATTCAATACGAAATGGTTCGATTGTTATCCGAAAAAAGTCGAAATTTATTTGTCGTTGGAGACGTAGATCAGGTATAGTTTACCGCATTTAAAACCTACATTTTTTTTCTCTCCTTTTTTTTTAATTGTATTATTATCCTTACACTGATGCTTTTACCTACAATTCAATGGAAACATGATACCAAAATTAGTGTGGGTTTCAGTAGTTATAGCAGATGTACAGAGGTTGCCAATGGACCCCACGCTGATAGTGGTGAACAGGTGTGAGCATTATTATCTGGCCTATGAGTTGCCTGAGAAGCATATCTCTCTCCCTATCCATCTCCCTCTCCCTCTCCTTCTCCCTCACTCTCCCTCTCCCTCTCTCTCCCTCTTCCAGGCCATCTACAGCTGGCGGGGCGCCAATCCCAAGCTCATGCAGGCGGCGCTGGACCGAGACTTCCAGAAAGTCACCACTCTCCAGGTATACTAATCACATGTTATTTATTATTATTATTTATTTTTTTTTTTGGAATTAGAAACAGATTGAGTAAAGATACTGAGTGAAGTGGTTTTTTTTTTTTTCTGGAATTAGATAAAGATTGAGTAAAGATACTGAGTGAAGTGGTTTTTTTTTATTTTTGTTAGGCTTTTTTTTGGCTGAAAGGCTGTTGGTTTTGTGTGTTTTTTTTTTTTTGGGCGGGGGGGTTTTTTTTTTTGTTTGGGTTTTTGTTTTTTGTTTTTTGGTTTTTTTTTTTTGGTTTTGTTTTTTTTTTTTTTTTTTTCGTGGTAAAATTTTGAAGCATTAAAAGAACACCTTTTTTTAGATTTTGCAGTGGAAGGTTTGAGGGAAATTTGAATGGGGAATTGTGGAAACGCTCTAAATTTAAGAATTTGAATGTTTTTCTTTTTTTTATGTGAGTTTCTGGAAATACATTTATCTTTCTTTTGTTTTGTAATGTAAGTAAGAGCTTTGCCACGAAGAATATGTTTGTAGTCTGGCTATTATAACTATTTATCACAATTTATAACTATTTATTACTGTTTCTTACTACTTAATTACTGTTTATTACTATTTATTTATTCATTTATTTGGTCAATAAGTAGAGCTTTTTGCTGAGTTTTTTTTCTTTTTTGAATGTAACAATTCAAGAAGGCAGACATTCCATGTTTTACCTTTAATTTTCACTATTTGTTCTCTAACATTTTAAATGCGACTTAGTTAGAACAAATGTGTTTTTGTAAGTGCACTTGATGGCTGCACCGCCGTTAGTGTGGAACTCTCAGGCTCGTGGATTGTTGGTAGGCAATGGTTTTGAAGGCAAAATTTAAGAAACTCGGTTGAATTGGTTTAGTGTGGAACTACTCTCTCCCTCCCTCTCCCTCTCCGTCAACGTGTCCGTCTCCGTTGTCTCCGTCTCCGTCTCCGTCGTCTCCGTCTCCGTCGTCTCCCTCTCCCTCTCCGTCAACGTCTCCGTCTCCGTTGTCTCCGTCTCCGTCTCCGTCGTCTCCCTCTCCCTCTCTCTCTTTCTCTCCCTCTCTCTCTCTCTCTCTCCCTCTCCC
>JBBHKE010003410.1:221510-263463 GCA_037447655.1 Zygnema cylindricum
CTCTCTCTCTCTCTCTCTCTCTCTCTCTCTCTCTCTCCTGTGTTTATATTCACGCTCTCTCTCTCTCTCTCTCTCTCTCTCTCTCTCTCTCCTGTGTTTATATTCACGCTCTCTCTCTCTCTCTCTCTCTCTCTCTCTCTCTCTCCTGTGTTTATATTCACGATCTCTCTCTCTCTCTCTCTCTCTCTCTCTCTCTCTCTCTCTCTCTCTCTCTCTCTCTCTTATAAATATATATGTAAATGATGGTGTTAAGTTTACATTTTGATCTTTCTTTCGATTGCTTGTGGGTTGTTTTCTCTTTTTTCCCTCTTCTTTTATGTAAGAAATGATACAAGGTAAAGAATGTATTTTCTTCTCCCTTTTTTCTCTTTTGTTGGGTGTTCGTTAGCTTTCTTTCTAGTTTTACATTTGAATTGTGGTAGTATATATATATATATATATTTTCTCTCTCTCTCTCTCTCTCTCTCTCTCTCTCTCTCTCTCTCTCTCTCTCTCTCTCTCTCTCTCTCTCTCTCTCTCTCTCTCTACCTCCTCTCTCTCCCTCTTCCTCTCCCTCTCCCTCTCCATATATATGTACAAATACATACATCTTTGTATGTAAACATGCATACGTTATGTTCCCCTTTGTACCCTTGCAGGAAATCAAGGATCTTATCGCCTATTTGCGCTTGATTCACAACCCCATTGACGAAGTATCGCTCACAAGAATTATCAATGTCCCCCCAAGAGGTGACCAACACAATCCCTAAAAATAAAATCTCTTTTTCTTATCCGTTGGTTTCTTTTTCTTTTTCTTCTTCTTTCTTTTCTTCTTTTTCTTCTTCTTTTTCTTTCCTTTTCCGTTTTTGTTTGCTTTTTTTTTTGTTTCTTGTAATTTAACTATGTTTTTTTTTTTTTTTTTTTTTTTTTTTTTTTTTTTTTTTTTTTTTTTTTTTCTTTTCCTTTTCCTTTTCTTCTTCCTCTCTTTCTTTTTTCGTTTTGGTCTTTATTCTTTTTGTTTTCGCTTTCATTTTCGGTTTCCTATATCTTAATTATTTTTCCTTTTTTTCTTTTTCTTTTTCTTTATTGTGTAAAAATAAATCAGCAGATTTTTCTTTTTAAGTTTAGTTTAGATTTTAATATCCTTATTGTTGTGAGAACTTGTGAGTTAAAACATTATTTTTTTCTTTTCGTTCAGATTAATATCCTCTTAACTTCCTTTTTAATCTTGCTTTGTTTTATTCTGATTATAGTGTTTTTTTTTTCTCGTCCAATATGGAGTTTTATGGGGTATTTTGGGGTCTTTTCGGGCTATTGTTTCAATTTTTTTTGGGATTTTTTGGCTATTTCTGGGGTTTTTTCTTATTATTTTGTACCCACTTGCAATAAAATATGTTGGGTGTTTTTTTTGTATCAATTGGCAATACATCACCTGGAAAACTTTTAAACTTAGTACCTTTTTGGGCTCTTTTTAAGAGGTTTGACCTCCTTTTCTTGAAGGTTTTATGAGGTTTAATTGGCTGTTTTTTTTTGCAGCGAGTGGAAATAAACATAGGAAACTTTTAATTTTAATTGTTTTTTACTTTATTTATGGATTTTAGCCTTGGCCTTTTTTTTTCAGCGATTGGAAAAGAACAATGGGAAACATAACGTTTAATCTTAATATTCTATTTATTTTTTTATGGATTTTAGCTCTCATGAGGTTTTATGAGGTTTCATTAGGTTTTTCAAAAGGTTGTATTATATTTATGAGGTTTTTTAATAGGTTTTATGAGATTTTTCAGAAGGTTTTATGAGGTTTTTGGGTTTCTTTTATCAGCAATTGGAAACAAAACATGGGAAAATGTCAAGGAGTGGTCAAAAACCATTGGACGACCAGTTTCCGCAGCCCTCCTGAAATTGAGGGATTTTATTAATGAATGTTGTCAGACTTGGAATGTTAGGGGAGGGAGGGAGGAGGTGGAGGGAGGGAGGGAGGGAGGGAGGAGGGAGGAGTGGAGGAGGAGGGAGGGAGGGAGGAGGAGGGAGGGAGGAGGGAGGAGGAGGAGGGAGGGAGGGAGGAGGGAGGGAGGGGAGGGAGGAGGGAGGGAGGGAGGAGGGAGGGAGAGGAGGGAGGGAGGGAGGGAGGGAGGAGGAGGAGGAGGAGGAGGGAGGAGGAGGAGGAGGGAGGAGGAGGAGGAGGAGGAGGAGGGAGGAGGGAGGAGGGAGGAGGGAGGGAGGAGGAGGAGGGAGGAGGAGGAGGAGGAGGAGGAGGGAGGGAGAGGAGTGGAGGAGAGGAGGAGGGAGGGAGGAGGGAGGAGGGAAGGAGGGAGGGGAAGAATGTCACACCATTAGGTGAATGGACATGGAAAATATTGGAATAATGGAATGTCAGAATGGAATGGAATAAAGAAAGAAAGGAATGTTCTAGATGAATAAACTGGAATAAAGAAATGGATTTTTTATTTCCTTTTTTTTTCTTTTTAATTTTCTTCTTCTTTCTGTATCATTTTACCAACCATGTTTATGATTTTTAATGTCATTCTGTTTTCATTTTTTTTTCCCTTAGTTTGTTTCATTTGCATTGTAATGCCGTAAAATCTTTAAAACAAATGCGGAATTTGTTGAAGTAAATGTTAAAAAAAAATGAAATAAACTTGCAGAAAATCAATTGATTGATCGTCTTTCTTCTAACTCACATTTTTTGTTTTCTTTTTTGTTGCGTTTTTTTTTTCAAAAAAAAATTGGATTCAGGAGTTTGGTCTAGATTTGCCAGAAAGGGATGTATTGAAAATCACGCCTCGATCTCGGTAAGCGTCAAAAAACAGACTGTCGAATACGAAGGAATTGGGTTTTCCTTTTCCGTTTCCTTTTTCAAAACTAAAACAACCAAAAAGTTGATTTCAAGTTTTTTGTCAATCAGTTGACATCAAGAACGGGAAGGAAACAATACATGATTGGCTGTACTATTATTGAATTGCTCACTTTTTCTGCACCAAAAAAAAAAAAAAAGTATATAATGTTTCCTATGTGTGTTAGTGCCTTGAGTGAGCTTTATATTTTGATTTAGTTTTGAGATTAACATTTTGATTTATTATTTGATGGAATTTCTTTATGAATTTGGAAACCTTCCTTTTTACTGATATGAAAATGCAGAAAAATTCTTCAATATTGGTTTTTTTTTTTTTTTTCAGTTGATCATAAGCACTCATAAATCTCCTCAATTCTGGCTGTCTTATTTCTTTGAAGAAAACTTACAAATGCGTGAATAACTGACTAAATGTTGTGTGAAATTTATACATATTGTAAACTTTTCCGGACGATTAGTCATGATAAAGTTTATAGATTACTTTATATGTATTTCTCCAAAAAATTGAAAGGTAATAAGCATTTATCTAACACACTTTGTAATTCAACTATAATCTTGTTATTTGATATTGTGACAGAGCTGCTTTGGCGGGATTCTGTTCAATGGTGGCCGAACTTCGGGAGGATTCTATCACTTGTACGGTGGGAGAGCTTCTTAGGAAACTTGTGGAGAGGTAATAGAGTGAGAGAGTGAGAGAGTTTTCTATCACTTGTACGGTGGGGGAGCTTCTTAGGAAACTTGTGGAGTGGTAAAGAGAGCGAGAGAGAGAGAATTCTATCACTTGTACGGTGGGAGGTAGAGATATTAGACCTACATTCTGACTACTAATCTCAGACAGTGTATACTTCAAATTGACTAAGCTCTTTTTTTTACTCAAAATCCTACTAAGTTTTCTACTGTCCAATCAACAACATCCGAACCGCCACTTCACCAGTTAATTATTCCGTAACCAACTACTTGCCTTGGCTGCCAATTATACTTCAATTGTGAAAAAGGGAGGAAAATAAAAGCATAAGGACATTATGTCAATGGTTTCTTAGATATAGGAAAGGGAACATAAAAAAAGGAAAGAATTTAATGACTTTAAAAAGGAATAATAAAAGGACAAAAGTAAACACAAGGGATTGTTGGTTTTACTTGTAGCATATATGTGTCACTCATGTACTATCGACTTCTTTCCTTCTTCTTTAGTTTTGTTTGGTTGTGAGACTTCAAGAAAGATTTATACCTTCGCCCGCAATCAGGACTACCACTTAGTCTCCACAATAATTTCGCCATGTTTCTTTTCCTGCATCTCAATCTATGCTTAAAATTCGAAGTTTTTCCTTTTGAGCCCGATATAATATACATTTGACTCTAAAATTCAAATCGAAACATTTTCACATTTCCATGCAATGTCATTTCTATTTGACTAGATAATTTTAGGGCTACTTGTACTTGAGTGTGGATTTGAAAATACTTCATCATACTAATGTGGGGTGAGAATTCATTTTTAGCCAATCTTGAAAGTTGTGTGGTCCATGTTTATTGTCGTCAACGTTTTTGTTTGAATTTTGGTGTTGATCTTTGTCAGCAACTCGAGAAAAAGAAAAATTGGAAAGCTAAGAAGTAAACCATAAAAAGTAAGATATGTCGTTGGTATTGGCAAGCTAAACTCAAATATTGTTCGAATGACAAATACCTAAACCATGTTGTTGGATGAACTAGAAAATCAGGGTTGTTGGGAAATCAGCAAACAAATTTACGCTGCTGGAATACCATTATGTAGGTTGAAATATGAGGAGTACATTGCAACATTGGATGAGAAGGGAGACAACACTGACAAAAAGAGAAGAAATTATGTGACTGAGCTTCAGGTGAAAACCACAATAAATTACAAACAATGAGAGACATGTTGCCATTGCTTCCCTTAACATTTTCATTTTACTATATTCGAAGCGACGTTGTTGTTGTTTTTACTTTTATAAACTTAAACTTGTTATAGTTCACTAGCATGTTTTCTCAATTAAGCCTGTTTCGGTTTCTTGGTGGATAAATCTTTTTATCATGGTTGCTATGTCAATGTATTGTTTAAATTTTTTATTTTAAGCTTTGTTGGTTTTAAAGGTTGTAAGAAAGATAATAATGAGAACCCAAGAAAGGTTTCGTTTTGGAAATGAACTGCGCATTGGTGGATAGCTTAATGTTTTAAAATGCATTTTTTGGTATTTCACTGTTGGGTTTATTTGTAATACTATTTATGCGTTAAATTTTTGTCAGAGGTTAGCAAATTATTCAGGTCCCTCCATGGGAGTGGGAAGGGATGCCCTTATGGCGTTTTTGGAAGATGTGGCGCTAGTTTCAACGCCAGAGGTAGAGGCAAAGGTGGGTTTCTTTCATGTGCTTGTTTCTTTTTCCGTCCTTTATTTTTTCTTTCCTTTCTTTCCTTCCTTACTTTTCTTTCTCACTTTCGTTTTTTTTGGCTGTCTTTTTTTTTTTTGTTTGGCACATTTGAGGATGATGTTGTGTTGTGGCTTTTAAATGACATTGTAGATTGATAAAGAATAACGGAAGGATTCAATTTTTTTATTTTTTTTTCCGGAATTTCAATATTTTTTCCGTGTTTGTTTCTAAATGACAAAGTTTTGCTTTACTTTTTTGTTTTGTTTTGTTTTCTTTCCTTCCTTTCCTTTCTTTTCTTTCCTTTTGTTTCCTTTCCTTTTCCTTCTTTCTTTCCCCTTTCCTTTTCCTTTTCCTTTTCCTTTTCCTTTTCTTTTCTTTCTTTCCTTCTTTCGTTTTTTCTTTCTTTTTTTTCTTTTACTTTTTATCCTTTTCGTTTCCTTCTCTGTCTCCTTTTCCTTTTCCGTCTCCTTTTCTTTTCCTTTTTCCTTTTTTTTTGCCCCTCACTTTTCTTTCCTTTTCTTTTTTCCCAGGACGGAAAAGACGGTAAACTTCATACTTTGGCGGTCCGTCTCATGACTATCCACAGTTCCAAAGGGCTCGAATTCGATTCTGTTTTTATTCCGGGATTGGAGGAGGGTCTCCTTCCCTCCACTAAAGACGAATGGATCGGTCGAATTGCGGAGGAGAGGAGGCTTCTATATGTCGCGATTACTCGGGCGGAGGAAAGATTGTAATTTTTTTTTCCCTTTTTTTTTCCCCCTTGAACAGAAATGGCATTTTTTTTCCTTCTCTTTTTTTCTTTGGGGTTTTCTAAGGTGTTTTTAGGGAGTGGAGACTTTTGTATGTCGCACTTACGGGAGTGGAGGAAAGTTGTAAGCAATATTGGTTACAACTTTCCCAACTTTTCCTTTTCCTTTAGTTGGTTTTAAGAGTCTTTTTATAGTTTCCTTTTCGGGTTTTGTTAGGGTTTTTACGGCTTTTTTGAGGGATTCTATAATGTTTTTTCCTAGAGTTGTATATGGAGGACATTTTTTCAACATTTTGGTACAGGTTATTTGTTTTCCCCTTAATACGCGGTACAAGACCCATTTCTGTATCAATCTCGATTTTTGATAAAAACGGCCAAAAAAAAGGAATAAATAAATAAATAAATACTAACCAAATGAACAAGAAACCTTGAGCCGTCCATTTTTGTCCGTTTCCAGTGGGTATCATGGACGCCCATGATTTTGAGAGCCTTGGAGAACAAGAAATGGAAAGAGAGAGGGATATACATCGAAAGAGGGAGAGCCTCCGAAGGTGAGAGGAGTAATCTTGGGAGGAAGAGGTCTGAAATAAGGACTTAGTAAAAAAGTAGAAAAAATAATGGGAGGAACGTAGAGATTCGAGGGCCTCAGAGGAAACAAGAGATGGAAAGGGAGAGGGATGTATCTTTTGTAGGTTATGGAAAGAGGGAGGGCCTCCAAAGGTGGGAGGAGAGGAGTAATCTTGGGAGGAAGAGGTCTGAAATAAGGACTTAGTAAAAAAAGTAGAAAAAGTAGAGAAAAGGATGGAGGTGGAGGAGAGATACTTTTCTATCCTCCTCTCGCTTCCTCCTCCCCCTTCCCTCTTCCTCTCCTCGCTCCCTATCCTCCTTCGCCTCTCCCACGACAAATACCGGGAGGTTTAGAGTGCTCAATGAACGGCGTTTTGGTCTGTGTTCTCCCTTATCCGTTATGTGGTTGATATGAGGTCCACCCCTTTGGATCGAAAATAATAGGGGTCTAGTCGAGTTCAACGAGTTCAATAATAGTTTTGCGGAAAAGTCCGAAAATTAATGGATATGTCACGAGTTAGTTCGATTGGCCAATTTTATTACATTATACGTTTTTCTCCTATTGGTGTTCACAAGGTTCATTTTTTTTTGACAACGTTGCTGATGTGAGTTCAAATCCCAATAATGTCGATGACTAAATGTTAAATTTCTGACAAATTGGATTTAAAATATTGAACCAAATCTAATTTGAAAAAATGGTGTACCTTACGGTACACATGTTATTGGATGTTTTATTCCTTCGGGCAGGTTTCGAAGTACAGAAGTACAGAAGGGAGGTAAAGGTTTCAGCAGTACACTGTCCATCGGTATTAAAGTTAATAACTCCAAATCGAGTGCGAGTCTTTACGACCCAAACCATAAATTAGTGTTATTAACACTATCTAGTTAAGTGGTTCATAATGAGCCACGTGACAAAACATCATCAAGTGTAGTCATTACCATAATAAATCACTTCATCTGTACTATGGCGATGTAAGGTGTTTGATACCTCCTATACTCTTTTTCCCCCTACATATTGTGTATCACGCATATAGATAGATTAATATCCATAATAATATAGATATTGTGCCTCGATGTACATTTTTCCAAGCTCTCGATACTATACACGTTTGGTATCGTATTGCCATACTTCTCCATATATTGACACGATATATCAGTTGTTTTAAGGGTTTCCGTAGTTGGTAGTTGTTAATTGCTGTGGTCCACTTTTATTCATATGTATGCCTCACCCGTTGCTTTTGAAAATTGAATGGTTTACTAATTACGGTGAATTGAAACTAAAATCATGATACCAATCCATTTGGAATCTTTTTTTTTTTTTCTTTTTTAACTTTTTTTTTTCTTCTTTTTTGCAGGTATTTATCCCACTGTGAATCGCGGTTCATGTATGGAAAAGGAATAACTAATGAGGTTTCTCGTTTTATGAAGGAAATTATACCGTGGTATAATTCCTTTACTCTAGCAGAAGAAGGAAGAGGAGCAGTTTATCCAACTAACTCGTGGGTGAGACTTAAATGACACATCATTTTAGGCCTTGTTTAATGACTCTAGTTACTCCTCCTGTTTCTCTTATTTCTCTTATTTTTCTTTTTTCAACTTCTCCTTTTTCTCTTATCTCCTATCCCCTATTTCCCCATTTCTCCTATTTCTTTTTTCTGTCCTCTCTCTTTCCTTTCAAATGACATTTTGCAATCGACGGTTTTTTTGCCGTTCATCTCGTTTTCCTGTCCTCTTACTCAAGCTATGTCCATAGATCCCTCCTTTTTCTTTTCTTTTTTCTTCTTTTTTTCTTTTTTTTCCACAACATGTACAGCCATTTTTCCGGTTCAAAAGTAGTTTGTTTTCACATTTGCAATTGAACCTCTCCCCTCTTTTTTTAGAGTTGATTAATGAAGCTCGCAAATGTTTGAGACAGAACTTCAAACAAAAACAAAAAATCTATAGAAAACTCCATACTTTTAAAGACCCATTTTCGTTTAATAGTTTTATGAGTACCTGGAAGTCTACTGTTTTATACACCCTCTTTTTAAAAAAAAAATAAGTGGTAGAAAGAGTTTCGCCCCTAGAATGGCTGGATTTGGCCAATTATTGCTTGACTATCCTACAACGATTTCCCGTTAGCTGGGAAATAGAGGAAAGTGAGTGAGAAATTTGTAAAAAACTGTTTAGGGTTTTTCCTTTAGTTGTTTTTTACTTTCTGAGTGTGGCTCCAATGTGTTTTCTTTCATTCTTTCTTCTTTTTTTCTTTTTCTTTCTTTTATTTTCTTTCTTATATTTACTTCCTTATTTTTCTTTCTTTTTCCTTCCCTTTTTTTCTTTATTTTAAGTTATATCTTTGATTTGCCTGGTTAGTTTTTTTTTCATCGGCATATGTTCGAGCAAATTGTCATTGAGCTCAGGAAGGAATAAATAATTCATAAAAAAAGTTTTTCATGGACTGATAGAGAAATCAAAATTTCATTGCAGCGTTTCCACTGAAACTATTTTCTCTTATGTCGATTCTTTGCTTCAAGACTCTTACGGTTGAGGATACTCGAATTCTTTTTGCTGTTGAATATACACTTTGATGTCTTTATTTCCTTCAAACTTTCTTGTTCCCTGAGTTTCAGATACGCCAAAACAAAAGGAATGCAAACAAATTTGTGTAATAGTTGAGCTACTACTATACAATTATATTGATTGCCGATGTGTGTATCCAAACTGACAGATGACAGTGCACCTTGTATTGTTACTAGTGTTAATGTATTATTTTGCCACTTTAAATCAACATTGTCTTTGTGCACACTTCTCGGATTGTCAATCCGACGGTTGCGGTGGAAAGGTAGGATTCTAACCTTCCCATTAATGTTCCCCAAACAAAAATTGAACATGTGTGCGTAGATAAAAGTTTATTTTAGTGGCAAAGCAAAAACATCAATGCTAGTAAGTGTACTATACAGCATATGACACTGAACTGCTACTGTATACCTTTGTTAAGAAGATGGCAAATGGGGCAGTGAAATAAAAGCCAGCCGGAAGTGAAAAGATAAGAGGTGTGTGGAAACAATAAGTAAAACTTATTGTTCAACTTATTGTTTTACTTGTTGTAACTTATAAAACTTATTGTTTTTATTGTATAAACAATAAGTTGAGTGAGGATCATTTTAATGATGTTCATTCTAAGTTTCTAAGTTGCAAGCGATGTTGACAATTGCATGCTTATAGAATCCACTTTGGTGTTAACAGGTTTTAGAGGAAGGAATGATAATTGAATCTTTGAATATGTAAGTGTCTACAATTCTCAACATCGATCATAATGATAATCTGTATCTACAGACTTCATGTCGTGCAGTGCTCGAAGATAGGTTGCAATTCCCTTTACAAATTTTTCGGTTATAGAATTTTACTTTACTTAGTTAGTTTGGTAGTGACGAATATCCAACCCATGGAATGTCGATTAAGTTTCTAAGATATATTGTTTTGCTAGATGGTGCCCATTGCCTGTCTCTGTCAGAGTCAGGCCTTTGCTATAGTCATGAGTCAGGTGTCTTGGCATGCTGGAGTGGCTGTGCGTGACGTGACGCTGGTAAGAGGGACCGTGCTAATGCATGTCACGATGCTAGGGATGACTTCAGCCAGATGGCAGTCAATTATTGGTTGTTTGGACGTTGTGGGGGATGAGTTCTCCCATACTTGTGGCCGACATTCTTTTGATTGGAGGGCTCCACGGAGCCTTGCCCATTCTGTCCTCACAGTTTTTGACTGTCACCGTTTTTCTATGGCCTTGTACATTGTAATTTACCACTTCTTCTTTTATCTGCTATGTCCGTTAGTGAGTTGTTAGTTGGAACCTTAGTCACAGCATTCGTTTCAAGAACATTCAACACTGGGGCATGGTTTTACCCAAGAATATCGCGGACACGGGAAACCTTGTTATAAGTTATAAGGTCTCCAGATGATTTGTCTACGAGCGTACGAGGGGACCACTCCAAATGTACAGACTTAAAATCAGGTACAAGGTAAAAAAGGGGAGGGAGTAGAAACGGCTGCCTTCAATGTGAAGAAAAGGGTTTGGAGTAAACCATTTTCTGTAAAAAAGGGGATTGGAGTGCTCCTGTACAACATTTTTCAGGAATAATATCCGTACTCCTCCAACATCTAACATTTGCGCTCGATCACCTCTTTACCGTCCAACCACCGTCCATCAAAACTCATTGAAGTATGCTACGACACGGTACAGAGGTACATTTATATGTACTTCCGGTACCGTATCATTCTTACTTTTTCACATAAAATAGCGTTCAGGGCATTGATTGTTCTTTTCTTAACGCTATTTATTTGAACGGCTTAAAACATGTGACGTCATTCAGATCTGGTTTGGTCCCCACGTTATTTTCCCTTGACGCTCCAGTACTGCCGTCGTTACGCGCTGCCGCGAACCCTAGAACTGACGCGGCGGGCTTTGATGCCGAATGGCCGCTCGAATGGTCCTTGCACGACCGCCAGTCCCCGAATATGCTACAGAACTACTGTAGCAGGACCGTACAGTACTGTAGCTTTGTACGCAGAGCTTTTAAGATGCGTCTTTTTAAAGCGAACAGAAAAAAATTATAGAAGTGCCATATTTTATGCACACTTGTATGCGCACCCCAAGTTTCCGTACGACAACGTCGCCGTTGGTGATACATGTGTTGACGCCGACGGGCGGCACGTACTTTTCTGACAATTATTCGACTACAACTGTCACGAGAATGGAACCGGAAAAAAAAAAGACAGACGGCCGCAAGCGGACCGAAGAAAACCCATTGGCCGCGAGCGAAACGCTACACCGCGTATCGCTTCTAGTGTTGACACTAATAGTGATACACGGTGTTGTGTAGTAAGACAAACGAATCCTACGGCACATCGAATGGTGCCTATTCCTTGTGGTTTTTCCACTTGAATTTTACTTTTTTCTCGCCGTTGGATCTATAAGATCCAACAGTTCTAGTCTAAGACAGATCCAACCCCCTTTTAACCCGCTAGAAAAACTCCGTTTTGTTGGCCATCCAATTCTCTTTCTATTGATGTGCGAAGCTACTCTCAAATTGAACCTAAATTTTTCAGTCCATACAATATGAGTTTCGTACGTATTGTACCAGAAAGCACATTGTATGCATATGTATGGGAACTATGGGCCCACTATATTGCTCATTATAATAAAAATGGGTTAGAACTGCACCATGAATCGCTATAAGAGTAAAGAAATTACTAGTGTTGTGTATCGGTAGAATGGAGATATATGTACGGACCGTACAGATAAATGTACGGCAAGTTCACTCAACTGTACGTGTTATTCCCCCGACGCGCCCTACTCGCAACCCCTATCTACTGAGGTGCCTACCAATCAGATCATTTATACAAGCCGAAAGTACAGTAGCCGACATTAGATATGTACGGCTTTAGTACGGCTCCAGTTAAAACGATGTACCTTTCACATCCGACGCCATGACTTTGTCCCTTTCTTCCTTGGGATCCACTGGAAACCTGCCACGTGTACTCCGGACAGAAAGAACAGAAAGTACAAATATATCAGTAACTCTGACCGTTCGTTAACCGATAACTATCGCTATCGGTGTTATCGCGATAAATTTTTACCGATACACAACACTACTAATTTATCATTAACTCTAATTTGTACTTGTCTTTGTAATAATTGTCGGCGGATTATATCTTCAGATTAAAATATGTGCACGTACAAAATCGCTGAATTTGTACACCGTCGCGTTTTTGTTACATCCGTGTGGGCCGGATAATTTTTACGCAGTTACATTTTAGCGCGACTTTGGGAATCGTGTAGCGTGTGATCAGTTACGTTAGCCATGATTAAGAATATGGAACTGGTCGCGGTACATAATTACGTCCAAAAATGACGTCTCCGGTTCGTCACCTCTCATAATGTTTACACCAATAATGTCCTTTAACTGTAATTGCGTCGCTGTTGAGTGGTTTTATTTGAGTAAATATACATTAATATCGTATCTTAACTCTAATAACGTTGCTTTTCAGTGGAAAAAATTGAAAACGACCACTTATTACAGTTAATGTTAACTCTAATTGTAGTGTTGGGTATTGGGTAAATTCATATCGCGATAATTTCGATATATCGAATATCGATCTAGCAGACTCCTCGATATATCGTACTGGGACCAACATAAATCATCGTGATATATATCGCAATATATATTATTTTTTAAAATTTAATATTTTATAATATGTTATTTTAGCGAAAAAGACATATTGTCTGATACGCCACATACGACGTGATTTTCGTTCCGTGACTTAAAGGTAGACGCCCCAAAATGTAACCGACAAAAAAGTACTAATTATTTAATAGTAAAGACAACAAAATTTATCAGTAATCGTACGAACACGTTTGCTGGCAGTAATATTTGTAACACCCTTCCATCAGGTTGTGCAATTGAATGAGGTGTTAGATTGCGATTGATACCACGTAGGACCTGTTGAGCCGCCCGGGAATAATCATCATTTCCAAAAGGACAAAATCACAGCTGCGTATGTGTACAGGCAAACGCCGATTAAAATATCTAGTAGCGTCACGCTAATGTACAATCTGAACGTTCTTAGGGTTGTTGTGGTATCAACGGCCACGAAAACCATTGCAAAATTAAAGTTTATACAAATGTCCAAGAATGTACCATTTGAACGTGAATCGTTGTATCGCACATTTACGAAGGAGACGTCACAGGATGTCCTACAACCAAGTTTTTTTTTGTCGTTGAACAGGCTGGCTTTGATGTCACACGGTACACTCTATTTGCCACATGTAAGTTTATTACTTCACTTCTGTCGTGGATCGACACTGACTTTACAAGTGGACCAAAAAATGCGTCCAGTAATCACAAACTCTCCTCCCGAGGACAGTCGGAGGAGACTAGCTACGTACTGGAAACACGAAGAGTTTGCGTCAAAAATTGAAAATCGGACGGTGGTATTTTTCTCCAAGAAGTTTGGAGAATCTCAACAAATTTTTAGTAAACATCTTTTGTAAAAAAAAAAAAAAAAAACAGTACGACCTAGTACGGTAGGGTACTTTCTCCAGTAAACAACCCCACTTTTCGCCTGATGGAAAGTTACCCTAATACTGTAACGCCTAACATTCATTACTTTGTACGGAAAGAATTTGACGTACGAAAAGTAGACACTAAATTTGTCAAAAGATGAACTGACAAAAAAAAATTACCTCTCTCTCTCTCTCTTCGATTCAACAAAGAAATTTTAGTTTTCTCTATGGATTCCCAAGGGATAGGAGGCAACATGGGAGGTTTAGAGGATGATGACACCCCGCTTGGAATTATGGAAATTGGGAAATTAGAAATTTTGGGATTTTGGGATTATAAAATAACCACATGTTTGAATGTGGGAGATGTCAAACTAAACGAATGTTTTGGACATGTCGGATTTTGAAATATTTGCGAGTTTGAATTTTTTTCATTTAGGGAAATAGATTTGAAATTTGGAAAAATAAATAATTAATATTAATGTGGAAATATGGGTTACTTCTGGCCACATATTGATTTATATTTAATATTTACAATTGGCATTGGAATTATATTGCAATTTTTGAATGGCAAAAAAATTGGATTTTTAATTTTATTGATGTTATAATTAGAAGTGTAACTTCACAAATTTGGAATAGTACGTAATACTACAAGCTGCAGTAGCACTAGTACTAGCAGCTGCTACTAGTACTAGCAGCTGTACTAGTAGCTGCTGCTAGTACTAGTGCTGCAGGTGGTAGTATTAGCTGCAGCTGCTAGCACTAGTGCTGCAGCTCGTAGTACTAGCAGCAGCTGCTAGTACTAGTGCTACAGCTGGTAGTAGCTGAAACACTAGTACTAGCTGCTGCTAGTACTAAAAGTTGCAGAAGCAGTAGTACTGGCAGCAAACTACAAAAAAAAAACTCGAAATTGATTCGATATTTCGCTATATATTGTATTGGGGATATATCGCCTAAATATCACGATATTTTTGTAACTTTGAGACCTCCATAAGTCCTCAGAGTGGACAGCTTCCAAGAAGCCTCTAGGATAATCTTGACCCCTTTGTGTTTAAGCAAAAATAACTGCCACCCTGGCAGACAAAAACGCTGACCAACTTCACCCCTGTGAAGACAAGACTCCCCTGAGTCGATAGCAAAAAGAATCTCTGAATTTGCTCCCCTGAGCAGTAAGTTATGGGGGGTCAAAGTTGACCTTTTGTACAGAAGCTCTCTGGGAGAGGGGGTCCTATCTTCTAATTTTTCTAAGTCCTATCTCTCTCACAGACTCTATCTACTGATGTACGGAACCAATCAGAATTGAGTTCCGTACGTAAAAGTACAGCCGCCGGTGTACTTTATGTACGGACATTGTACGACATGCCCTAAATGTCGACACATGTCAAATCCGGATTCGGTGCCATAATCTCCGGAGATTCTACGATCCAACGGAATTTCGCCACGCGTCATCCGATGTGGCGATGGCCACAAACCGCCGAAATCTTCCTCCGCGATCTCGGCGCTAATCCCGGCCGTCCGATTAAATTCAGATTTAATCGTGGCCGTAATAAATACATGCGCGGTATTTATTTCACTTCCGAAACAAATGCGCGGTATTGATTCGTAATCCGTACTGTCATTCGTACCGGATCTATGTATCCCGTAAATCGTAACAGTTAAATGAATTATCGTACGTATTCTAATTTATATAATTATCAAACTGTATATCACGTAATACTACTGCTAGATCTAACGGCTAAGGCTACCGGCTATTTCCTGTCTGCCGGCCGGTAGGTTCAAGGATCAAATCCTGCCGCCGGCACATTCCTTTTAAATAAATAAATAAACCCTAGTATAAAATTCCCGTAAACCTCAGGATAGCCAAGGTAGCCATGGCTCTAGCTTCCTCTCCAATTTCTCAGTGACTGCGACAAGTTTGAGATTTGGAGAGAGAAGTTAGAGGTAGACTGCCTCGGCTTCTTTCTATATTTCTATTTAGACCTAGAAAATTCTAAAAATGGACCATTAATTTCTACACTCCCCTTATTTTCTAGTCAATCTTTAATTTCAGACTGCACTTCTCCCTGCAAAAAATTAGCTTAGGGGAAGGAACAGGTTTGGTCATCATATCTGCTACCATCTCACTATCTGGTCTGTACTCTAAACTAGTTATTTTGTTTTCTACTTTCTCTCTAACAAAGCTGAGTCTGATGTCCATGTGTTTGGCTTTAAAATGATGTTTAGGATTGGCTGAAATAGCGATTGCTGCCTGATTATCACAAAAAAAAAATTGCACATCACATTAAGGTGACCAAGCTCACCAAGCAAAGACTTGACCCACATCTATTTTTTTACAGCAGAGCAAGATGCCATATACTCAGCCTCCATGGTGGACTGAGCAATAACTTTTTGCTGTTTGCTACTTGAACAGCAAGCCCCATCATCCACATATAATACATATCTAGAAGTGCATCTCCTCATCGGAGCATCACCATAACTAGCATCACTCCAAGTAGTGATGTCAGTATTTTTCCCCACCCAAATGCAACCATAGTTCCCTAGTTCCTATCAAATATCTAAGGACTCTCTTAGCTGCCTCCCAATCCCTCTTAATGGGAGCATTTAAACTTCTACTCAGCACTCCTACAGCTGCGCTAAATCCGGCCGGGTACAATTCATAAAATAGATTAGACTTCCCACTACTTGCCTGTAAGGAATAGTGTGCATGAACTTCTGTTCATCAGGAGATAATTCCTCGTCTAAGACTATGACTCCTTCTTCCTCACTCCCCTCACTTCCCTTCTTCAACTCCATTGGAGTTGTACAACTATTAGCTTTATCAATTTGAATTTTTTCAAGCATGTTCCCTATTGCTTCTTTTTGAGTCAATCTTATAATTTTCCTTTTTCGGTCTCTCTCTACTTGAATTCCCAAAATATATCTTGCTTCTCCCATATCCTTCATTTCAAATCTCCCCTTAAGATCGGTTTTCAGTTTGTTAATTTTTTCAATTGATTTACTTAATACAAGCAAATCATCAACATAAATTGCAATAAATATCAAACCTTCCTCATCTTCGAAAACATAGATTGAGTGATCTGAGCTGATCCGAATATATCCCAGACCGGTAAGAAACTCATCAAGCTTCTTATTCCATTGTCAAGGTGCCTGTTTCAAACCATAAAGAGATTTAATCAGCCGGCATACCTTACTCTCCTCTCCTTCTTCCACAAACCCTTCGGGTTGTCGCATGAAGATCTCCTCTTCCAATTCTCCATGCAAAAAGGCTGTTTTTATGTCCATCTGGTGCACTTCCATGTCTTCCGCCGCCGCTAAACTGAGAAGTATGCGGACGGAGGGAAATCTGACCACCGGGGCAAAGGTTTCCTCGTAGTCAATTCCTTCCTTTTGTGTAAATCCCTTTGCCACTAATCTGGCCTTGTAGCGCTCGATTGTGTTATCTGGGTTCAGTTTTAGTTTGAAAACCCACTTACAACCGATTGGTTTTCGGTTAGGTGGACAGTCCACCAGCTCCCAAGTATCGGCTGCCATGATTGAAGCCATCTCCTCATTGATGGCTGTCTTCCACCGGTTTCTTTCTGGACAAGTCATCGCCTCTCCATAAGTTTGAGGTTCATCTTGATAAGATAGTTCAGTTACCTTGTTATTAACCTGTTTTTCTTGCAGTCTTTTGCTACTTCTCCTCCCCCCCTCAAAATCTGAGGCCGGAATAGATGGTTCTCGTGGATTCTTTCGAACAAACTCGGCTTCTCCCCTATCCCTTGATTCCGAATCAATTTCCACCACGTCTTCCGCTTCGAGTAGAGTTGTCACTGGAGTTTCCACAGCCGAGTCCTTTTCAGTCTGATTTGTTCCTGCAAGAATGTCATCTTCTCTAAAACCTGGATAGTTAGGAAGCTCAAAGTCATCGGAATTTTCTGACTCAAATCTGATTTTTACTGACTTCGTATATTTGAAGGGATCTACAGACATTCCTTCATCCATAACTACTAAATGCTTTACTAAGATTATATCTTCCCTTTTTAGATCATAAACTCTATATCCTTTAACATCTTCATCATATCCTAATAAGTATCCTGGTTTTCCTTTAGGATCTAGCTTCCAATTAGACCGATCAGTATCTAGACTGAACACTTGACTGCCGAAAACCTTTAAGTGAGATATGTCTGGTTTCCGGCCTGTCCATCTCTCATAAGGTGTTTGATCTTTTATAGCTGAAGTAAGAACTCTATTCTTGAGGTAATTAGCACAGTTCATTGCTTCTGCCCAAAACCTTTTTCCTATCTTTTTATCCGACAACATACTTCTAGCACTATCACTTAGTGTTCTATTTAACCTTTCAGCCACCCCATTCTGTTCCGGGTTTTCTGGAATTGTCTTTTGGTGTTGGACCCCATCTTCCCTCATAAAATCCTCAAACTGGTTAGAAGCATACTTTCCACCATTGTCACTCCGTATTCTCTTGATTGGAGTTTCATGGAGTTTTTCGCTCCATGCTTTATATTGTCTAAAACAATCCTGAGCTTCTGACTTGTTTTTCAAAAAATACACCCGGGAATACGGAGACCAATCATCAATCATAGTCATCATAAATCTCTTCCCCCCCGGTAAGGGCACTCTAGCTGGTCCCCAAATATCTGTGTGTACTAGATCTAGAATTTTTTTCTCCCTTATAGGTGGCTGTTTTAGGAAAGGGTAATTTGTGTGCTTTACCTTGAGCACATCCACTACAATCACTTATATCATCACTCTCACTGAACTGAATCCCTTCCACCACACCCATCTTTTTCATCTCTCTTAACTTATCTAGATTCACATGCCCAAGCCTCTTATGCCACATCATAATTTCATGAACACCACTTTAATAAAGTTTCTTCGTTTCATTACTTAAGATCAGCCTAAACATCCCATGGCTACCTTTCTCAGCAATGAAATAGACATCCTCCTCAAAACTAGCAGTAAAGACTCCTTCCCTACTGGTAGTGAAAAAACCCTTATCATCTAATATAGATGTAGAAATAAGGTTTTTGTTCAGCTACGGAATAAACAATACATCGGAGAATGTTAATATGGATGTCTTTCCTTCTACTAACACTTTCACATCTACCAATCCTACAAGAGTAGTGGTGACTATCCTCCCATCCCCGTACTCTATCTCTACGGTGGGAATCTTTCTTATCTTATTGAACAGGTGCCTATCCTTACACATGTGCATGGAGGCACCTGAATCTATAATCTAGCCTGCTTCACCTTTCAATCCACCGTAAACACATTTCTGCCTTCGTGGAATTTTAACCTCATTTTTCGCCTCCAACTCCTCATCCAAAAGGAGCTCATCGTCCTCGTCCTCGGATTCTGCCTCAAGTACCTGTGTGACAAGGGCCTTTTTCTTTCTTCTCGGGGTACCACCGGTCTGCCCCTCCTTTAACCGAAGCTTGGTTAGATTAGTGCACTCTGCCATATAGTGCCCCGGTTTGTTACAAAAATGACATAAACCTTTGGGAGCCCTTGGTTCGAACTCGTCAACCTCATTATTCTGCTCCCTCCCCCTATAGATTCCGACCGGTTTCCGTGAATCCTTGTTCCTCCAATCGGTCGCTGTTGCCAAGGCTTGGCCACTCTTTCCTCCCCTTCGGATCTCAATCGTATTCTCTCGAACGAGAATCATCCCTACCACTGAGTTCCATATCCACCTTGAGTCCGGCAAGTCCTGCACACGGTTGACTATGTTCTCGAACTCATCAGGTAACTTCATCAGTAAACAGTTAACCTTTTCTTTTTCACTAAAAACTTTTCCCGCACTCTCTAGCTCCATGAAGAGTGTAGCAAACTCATTGCAAAAATCCAACATATTTCCCCCTTTGTATACATACTCGTTAACTTTCTGATCAGCCAACTGTTGTTGCTGAATCGTACCACTTCGGTACATCTCTATGAGAGCCATCCAAAGATCGGATGCCCTTTCTACCTGCAAATGAGGACATGCAAGTCCTTGAGTGAGATGGCGTAGGATGAAGTGCTTTGCCGCCATATTGTTGAAGTCCCAGGTTTCAGTATCATTCTCCTCTTCCTCGGAATAGGTGACATGAATGCTAAACCAGTTGCTATTGGTGTGGTCGCCTCCTTCTCCTTTCCTTTGTCCACCACCTCTCCTTCCTTTGTTTCCTCCGTTGAAGGTGAATCCTCTTTCCTGGTGAATCTGCTTCCTCCAAACCTTGGAGGAATTCCAAGACTTGATGGACGCCCCAATCGTCCACTCACTATCCCCCAAAACCTTTTTTCGCATAGAGCTCCTATCATCATACTTTCCCAGTATATGAAGCCAGATCCATTAAAGATTTGTACCCTAGAGGGTGGGCCCATAACCTGTAACTCTGAGACCTCTATAAGTCCTCAGAGTGGACAGCTTCCAAGAAGCCTCTAGGATAATACTGACCCCTTTGTGTTTAAGCAAAAATAACTGCCACCCTGGCAGACAAAAACGCTGACCAACTTCACCCCTGTGAAGACAAGACTCCCCTGAGTCGATAGCAAAAAGAATCTCTGAATTTGCTCCCCTGAGCAGTAAGTTATGGGGGGTCAAAGTTGACCTTTTGTACAGAAGCTCTCTGGGAGAGGGGGTCCTATCTTCTAATTTTTCTAAGTCCTATCTCTCTCACAGACTCTATCTACTGATGTACGGAACCAATCAGAATTGAGTTCCGTACGTAAAAGTACAGCCGCCGGTGTACTTTATGTACGGACATTGTACGACATGCCCTAAATGTCGACACATGTCAAATCCGGATTCGGTGCCATAATCTCCGGAGATTCTACGATCCAACGGAATTTCGCCACGCGTCATCCGATGTGGCGATGGCCACAAACCGCCGAAATCTTCCTCCGCGATCTCGGCGCTAATCCCGGCCGTCCGATTAAATTCAGATTTAATCGTGGCCGTAATAAATACATGCGCGGTATTTATTTCACTTCCGAAACAAATGCGCGGTATTGATTCGTAATCCGTACTGTCATTCGTACCGGATCTATGTATCCCGTAAATCGTAACAGTTAAATGAATTATCGTACGTATTCTAATTTATATAATTATCAAACTGTATATCACGTAATACTACTGCTAGATCTAACGGCTAAGGCTACCGGCTATTTCCTGTCTGCCGGCCGGTAGGTTCAAGGATCAAATCCTGCCGCCGGCACATTCCTTTTAAATAAATAAATAAACCCTAGTATAAAATTCCCGTAAACCTCAGGATAGCCAAGGTAGCCATGGCTCTAGCTTCCTCTCCAATTTCTCAGTGACTGCGACAAGTTTGAGATTTGGAGAGAGAAGTTAGAGGTAGACTGCCTCGGCTTCTTTCTATATTTCTATTTAGACCTAGAAAATACTAATAAATCCATTAGTTTCTACAATTTTGATAATCGATATATCGATTATCGGATACCTAAAATTCAGTACATATCGAATATCGGCAAGTGGTCTTCGATACCCAACACTAGTGGTATGCCACGTATGAAAATCCATTCTATACTTCTCTACAAAATAGTGCATATGTCGTAGATAATTATCGGTCCCGATATAATTTAGCGCGGAATATCGATTTTTTATTGCGATAAATCTGTTAACGATATACGACACCAATAAATCGGTTATCGGTAGGTAAAAAAAAGGCACATATCGGTTATCAACAAATGGCTATCGATTCACAACACTTACTTGTTCACGTATACTCACCCTCACCAATGCGGTTGGACAATGAGGTATTTCTTAACTTTTTGAGTAAACAAAGAAGATCCATCTCGAGAATTTCACGTAGAGGTTTAATATGCCAAAAAAAAGGATTAAGTGTCGAAGGGAGCCTTGCTTCTAGTGTTGTGTATCGGCAAAAAACTTATCGCGAGAAAATCGATACCATAATTTTCGATTATCGAACGGTTAAGGGTCCCGATATATCACTCCGAGACCAACATATTCCTTATCGACAATAAGTAGAAAAAATGTAGTACGTTATATTATAACACTTTCAAATATATTGGTATTATATTACTGCCTGTATAAAGCATGGCATGCCACGTATGACAATGTGTTCCATGCTGTATATAAAAGGAGTTAAGCGTAGACAACAATTCGTGTATATGTACGTAATAAACCGTACAATTATCGTCGTTAATTATCGCTACCAGTGTTATCACGATGAAATACCAATATAATCGATTTTTAATCGCGATGACACCAATACTGAGATATCGTTCCAATATATCGATTATCGGTAAGTAAAAAAAAATGGCATATCGTTTATTGGCAAAACCCTACTGGTAGACACCACTACTTAATTTACACCAACTTTTAACCAAAAGTGCTTCGCATTAAGCTCAAAAACGTGTGGAACGTTACTTTCTTGGTTTGTGCTTGTTTGAGAGAGCCAAAACATACAAAATATTAGAGTAACTAATGTCAACTAGGGCCGGTTTATCGTTGTCGCACATAAAGCCTGCGTGTTAGAAGACACCATGGTATCTTTTTCACTGTTTCACATGTTGAAATTACAAGAATTATAGAGTATTTTCTAGGTCTAAATAGATCAGTATAAAAAGAAAAGAAAAGGGCGGACAGCCTGCCTCCACCTCCTCTATGTAGCCACCATACTTGTTGTAGTCACTGGAAGATAGAGACAGTAGTTGAGCCATGTCTGCCTTAGTTCAACATGCAGGACTAAAGAGTGACCTATGTCACTCTCAACAAAAGGTCGAGTCCGGCAGGACTCGAACCTCTGACCAGCAAAGCGTGGCGTAACAGTCAGCTCTAACCGGTCTGTCGTAGGATTTTGTTACATTACATGGGGTTTGGTATATATTTCATTATAGTTTTAAAGTGTTGAAATTTATGTATTTTCTTGGTCTGTATTGGAAAAATAAATAGAGTAAGTCAGCAAAGGCAACCTGCTTCTCGCTCAACTCTCTCCGGTCCCCATACTTGTTGCAGTAACTGAAGACCAGAGAGAGAGCTAGAGCCATGGCTGTCTAAAGAAGATAGACAAATTCGTAGTTTGTACCAAAATGGTTATGTCGGTTCCAGGATTTGATCATGGTACCTATGTCTTACTACAGTCGTTAGCTTTAGCCTATAGCTAAGAGTAAACAATGTCATATGTAGGGTACAATAGGTATTTATACATGGACAAGAAGAGAGTTCTAACAAACTAACAAAATAACCAAAACCTGCTCTAAACCAGAATTGAACCACGGTCGGTGGTTATTTTGTAGACGTAAGCCTTAACCAATAAGGCGTTATTGAAACGATACACGTGACGGGTTTTATAAATACATAAACATTAACGCAACAACTAATTAACAGCAGACTAACCAAAAGGAGAAATTCCTGCATGTACCCGAATCTGAACCGTGTAAAATATGTTTTGATCGGACGGCCGGCATTATAGCCGCCACGCGAAGTGAGCTTTTGGCAGCATACGGAGATAGCGTCACGCTGTGCCACGTGGCGCCACATTATTTGATACCGAAGAAGATGGGAGGAGGAACGATGGCTTCCGATTTGACAGGTGTCACCTTGTAGACCTTGTCGTACAATGGTCGTACAATAAGTACATCGCCCATTGTACCTTCTTGTACTATATAGTGTTCCTATTGGACTAGGGTTTAGTAGTAGGTAGTCATGAGTAGGCAGACTAAGACTTAGTGATATTTCGGTACCTCTCTCTAAGAGAGCTTGTAACTATAAAGGTCATCTTTGACCAGCCATAACTTAATGCTCGGGTGAGCAAATTCAGTGATTCTTTTTGCTACGGACTCAGGGGAGTCCAAGCTACCCAAGGGTGTAGTCGATCAGAGTCTTTGCGTGCCAGGGTGGCACTTTTTCAGTGGGAAAGTCAAAGTGGGGAATATTGTCCAAAACACATATTGAAGCTTTGCATTTTGTGGTGGAACTGAGCACACAGAAGGTCTTCTCTTCACAGGGGTGAAGGTATATTGGGGTTCTTATTGTCAAGGGATCATTTATTTGGGTTTATATCAACTTGGAGTCGGCACTATCTAGATTAGCTTCTTTTGGATCTGCGAATTCTGTGGGCAATGGAGCCCATAGAATTTCATAAAGAACTAGTCCGATTAACGGAATGGCGGATAGCGAACATAGAACTTGTGTAAAATATGATTGCACACGTCACGCACGAAACCTGACATAAGCAACCGATGTGGATCCGACGGCTCGTAGTAACGTCGAGATCCCGGAATGACCATTTTGGCTGTTTTTAGGCGTGGCATGACTTGGCACCATGTGGTTGGATAACATTGGAACGCGGAAATCACTGGGAGCATAATGACGAATCATATGGAGACAGGCGTCCACTCAATGGCTCTGTACACAAGCCCTACATAAAGTACATCAGCTGTAGTACCTTTCTGCACTTTACAATCGCGTGATTGGTTCGTAATTCAGTAGATAAGGGTTGTGAGAGGGGTGTAGGACTTAGGAAAATTTTGTAGGTAGTCACATCTCTCTGAGAGAGCTTTGTATAAGATTGGCATTTTTTCCGGCTCATAACTTATCGACTGGTTTGCCGTTTTCAATGATTCTTTTTGCTACAGACTCAAGGGAGTCTAGGCTGCACAAAGCTGCAGTCAAATTGTCACTTTGCCCTTTTGGGCAACAATGGTTGTGGCTTGAAGTGGGTTAGTGAAAAGCTATCTAGAGGCTTCTTGAATTCAGTAGTCCAATAGAGGACACAGAATTGCATCACATTTGTGGGTGTTAGCATGGCAGATGGACTACAGGAGTCCTTCCATCCAACTCAAAGAAGCGAAATTCATGAACTACGTTAGAATGAATTATTGTCGAGCGTGCATGGGAAACATAAGAGAAAGGCCCACCGCCAAAAATAGTGTGCATCAGAGTCTTGCAAATAACCCCCCCCCGAATGGAGATGCTTCCCCTAAAGATTGATCATGCCCATTTCTGCCCACATCCCTCCTTCGGACATGTATGCAACACAGGAGAGATTATCAGATAGGAAATAGGAATAAGTGCATGGGGAGGCGAGAAGATATTTCCTTTCTTTCCTTCCTTTCCCCACGTGGCTTGGGAAAAGGAGTGGGTATTCGGGCTTTGGGTTGATATCTCAATTTGTGCTTAATCAACTGGAAGTGTTTAACACTTGTTCCCTCAAAACGCGGTGTTCTGATCAAAACGGGTTTGCAGTCTACTCCGGCCAGGTAACGCCCAAACAAAAAGGTAACTACAAACAAAGATAAAATTGCACCACCACGTAGAAAAAAAGATACAAATATGATTGGTTGTTTCATGTTTAACAATATCACCTTGCCCTAGAAAATACAATAAAAGATAGAATATATGAAATATGGCGAAGCAAGCTCAGCATACCTTGGAAATCAACGATGACAATGAGAAAAGGCGACCCCTCTCCCGATGGTACTGCAAACAGGTATGATCCTCCTTCACCCATCGGTAACTAGAACTCCGGACCGACCGGACTCTTCTCGGTTTCCAACAACCAATAAGTCCAAAAATCACCCAAAGGAAAAATAGTACCAACTACCCGCTTGGACTGTGATTTCCCACAAATCACAAGACAAATCCAAAACCAAGATGGCAATAGAGTCAAAACAAAACAAAGATTCTCCAAAGAAGGTTTGTCGGAATTTCTGAGGGTGAGACAGTACTGAAGAAGCAACCTGTCTCCTTCGGCCCCAAGTGCCTTATACATTAAAGTTTGTCCAATGCTAGTTCCAAAAGTCAAAGCCATGCTAGTAACCAATGAGCGGCAAGCAAGTATAACTAAACAAACATAAGAAAAAATAATCCGTACTACACATAAGGCAAAAAGTTGTGCTCCTAACTGCGGCTAGATCCGCGGCCGAAAGTAATTATTTATTCAACTATTATAAGACAAAGTACTGAAAAAAGACACGCAAGTGCCAGACTTTGACCTAAGGTAATTAATGGACCGAAATTCAGCTTACCTGAAACGAATTCCTACTGACAGCTAACACCATAATCTAGACGACAATTTGAAAAGTTACCTGGCAATCCATAATGTACCCCCCACGAGAGTTGGCGGAAACTAATCCCATGTAACGGAATTACAATCTTTGAGACAATAGAACTTAGCCGTCCGGCCTCTGTTATGCGCGAAATAAAGTGCGTCCCGCTTAGTTTAGTAAATACAAGGATTTCGTCCGGCTTGGTGCACTCAAGTCTATATGCTTTGATGACTTTACACGTTAAAAAAGGCCCAGAAATCCTTGGTAATATAAAGGTGTGCCGAAAACGAACACGAGCTTGACAGTTGTCGAGCGTGCCTGGAAAACATAAGAGAAGGGCCCACCACCATAAATAGTGTGCATCGGAGTCCTAAAAATAACTTCTCCCAAATGCGGATGCTTCCCCTAAAGATTGATCTGCCCATTTCTGCCCACATCCCTCTCTTACATGCATGTAACACAGGAGAGACAATCGGATAGGAAATAGGAATGAGTGCATAGGGAGGCGAGAAGATATTTCCTTTCTTCCCTTCCTTTCCCCACCTGGCCGGGGAAAGGGAGTGGGTTTTTGGGCTTTGGGCTGATCTCTCAATTCCCCCCCTCTTATTCAACTGTGACTAAGACAAACAATAGGTAACCACCCAATTTGCAGTTCCCGTAGAACCATGTGTTAGAGGGTGGAAGACGGATGCTAACACTCGCCGCATTAAATGGAGACCAAGACGTTTTCTAGCTGAGAGGTCAGATTGCAGGCTGATGAACTGGAAGGAGGATCGCCAAAGTAAGTCAAGTGGAAAGTGGGTTCGTCCTCCAATCCCGGAAAATGACAATGCGCCACATTGATCTGATTCTTTTTATTTTTTTGGCCATCCTTCCCCTCCCAGGTAAGAACCCTTTTGTTAAAATCTTCCACTACATTCAAAATTACTCGCGCGACAAAAATATCTAGTGTGTCCTTTTTCTGTTGCATCCGATATACAAAGTCCCCGGGTATAAATCGTAGTTGCCTTGGTACATAATTTCTGCTTAGGCGTTGAGAATACCACAACTGATCCCGGTGCTGAGTTACCTCTAAATTTGCCATGGCGAGAGGCATCTCTCGGTGGAAGACTTTAGCTATCTCGGCGATCAGTTTTTCTACAGTCCCCTGGTTATCCATCTTTGAGAGGACCACCGCCTGGGCGGATGCCGCTTGAAACTTCAGACAGGGGGTCAGAAATTGTTTCGTTTAGTAATAAATCACAAAAATTCTGATCCACTCCCCGCCAGATTTTCGCCATCTGCAATAATCTATCATTGTATTCCTCTTCCCACTGCTTAGAAATAAGGAATTGCTAGATCTCTTCGGCTACATATTTATGTAGTGACTGTTTCACTGTTTGTAGGCACCTTTCGGTCAAACACTCGGCTTGTGGGTGGTCGCGGTTGGTCAGCCAATGGTTGATGAGGCATTTTTCTAGGAGGCTGGAAAATTCTCCGGCAAATTTGGAGCCATGATCGGTTAGATCCTCTTATGGAGCCCCAAATTGTGATAACACCCTTTGCAAATAGGCGTCTGCAATTGCCTTGGACTCCTTCCGGGGCAACACCACCAACTCAATCCATTTGGAAAAATGTTCGATCATGACTAGCACGAAGCGGTCCCCCCTCCAGCTGGTTCGAACAGGTCCTAAAAGGTTTAGAGACCATCGATAAAACATTCCATGGATGGGCAGCGAATGAAGTTTCGTCTCGCCCTTTTTGTCGAAAGCTGCTTTGACTCGGTCACATGAAAGGCATGTCTGTACGATTCGGTTGACCAGGGTTCGCAACCCGTGCCACCAATAAGATCGTGCAACAAGGGAAGTGGTCCTTTTCTGCCCGAAATGTCCGCATTGCCGATGAATGCGAGTGATCAGAGTTTCTCGATCTGAGGGGGGAGGAACCACTTTCCGCGTTCTGTCCGCCTATTTTCGGAGGATTATGCCTCGGTCCCAGTCATATGCCGCCATTTGGGTTTGAACACGGGACCATTGAACTCCAGCAAGATTGGAGAGAGGGGATCCTTGTTGAATGGATTTGAGAGAATCAGGGTCATTCCAAATATCCTTCTTTCCAGCTCTTCTCGGCGCTTACCCCTCTACGGCTACCGCATAAGTCGACAGTTTCCCCCCAGTTCGGGGAAGCCAGATAAAGGCAGATGAGGCTCTAAATATTCCCAAACTGATCTCCGGGTCCTCATCGTGCCGAGCGCCGCTAGAGTCCATCGTGGAAGGATCGGGATTTCGGCTAAGTCCGTCAACATTCCTGTGGATTTCCCTTGCCAGATGGATAATACTAAAATCATTTTCTTGCAGGATTAAAACCCATCTGGCAAGTTTGTCGATTAACTTACTGTTTTCCATGATCCATTTGAGAGGTTCATGGTCCGTAATAAGTGTGAATCGGACTCCGTATAAACAGGGCCGAAAATGCTAGATTGCCCAGACAGATGCGAGGAGCTCTCCACAATAACTGATGTAGTTTCCCTTCCCCTTATTGTTAATCCTGATGGTGTAAGTCACCATATATTTATTTCAGACGTCATCAATTTGAGTCAAAATTGCCCCCAATCCAAACCTACTCCAATTAATGAAAAGGAAGAAAGGCTTTTTGGTGATCACGCATCCGAAGCACAGAGTGATGTTTCATCGAATTCTTCAAGAACTGGAAGGCAATCTATTGTCCTTCAGCCCAGTGCCACTCTTGGTCCTTCCGTAACAACTGATTTAGAGGCTGGGCGCGTTTGCTGAACTCGGGGATGAACCTCCGGTAATAGTTTGGTAGGCCAAGAAATGTTCGAATTGCCGAGATGTCTTGTGGTGGAAGAAGCACGTCAAGGGCCGCCACCTTGACCATATGGGGGCCCACTGTCTCGTGTGTCAGTTCATGTCCGAGGTAAATATTTTTTTGCACCCCAAAAATACCTTTCCCCGGGTGGCATTTGAAGCCCGTTTCTTGTAGGGCCCGGAGGACAATCTGGAAATGGTCAAGGTGTACCTCAAAGGTCTTAGAGAAGATGATGACATCATCAATGTAGCACCAGCACAATCAATTCTTTCAAGCGCCTCGTCCATTGCCCGTTGGAATTTGATCGGTGCATTCTTCAGCCCGAAAGGCATGTAAATCCATTCATTTAACCGCGGACGTGCCCAAAATCCAGTCCTCTCCTGGTGCTTCGGTTCCATTGCAATTTGATAAAACCCGTTCTTCATATCCAAGGTGGAGTAGATGGTGGCCCCAGCAAGAGAGTAAAAAATCTCTTCTGGAGTGGGCATCGGATACCGGTCAGAAATAGTTGCAGCGTTCAACATTTGATAGTCGTCGCACATCCGGACATCTATAGTTTTTCCGGGCGAATCCTTCTTGGGAAGAAGAACTGTCGAAGAAGCAAATCCGTGGAGTCTGGTACTCTCTTGAACCAATCCAGCTGCTACTAAGGTTTTGACTTTGGCGGTGATGAACTCCGTCTCTTTAAGCTGAGATGATACTTCTGCTGCCAAACAGTCGCCGTTTCGTCTATCAGGTCGATTGAGAAAGGAGTCTCTTTGTAGATACCGTCATTTGTGTCTGACCAAGAGAACACCTGTTTATTTCTAATCAAAAGTTCTGAGAGTTGGGCCTTTTGCTAAGAATCTAACTGTTCCCCCAAGGTCCAATCCATTTTCCCTGGCTTAACTGCCGCCCAGGCTTTCGGTGATCGGCCCCAGCGTGTGATATCCAATTCCATCCAATTCCAGTCCCATTTGTGGGTCGATTTTTCCCATGCGTGATAGGAAGCTACTGTTGACAACTTCCGCTTAGCTGTCCCTTTCTTAACCACCGCTCCTCTCCAGAAGAGAAACCCTCGGGTGTGGAATGGGAATTTTTCTCCCTTTCTCTCCCCCCCTCAAGCTGCAAAGTTGCTTGCATTGCTAAGAATTTAGGAGCTTAAAGGTAACTTGTTTGAGATTCTGGGGACTGGAGACTTGGAAATGTAAGAGCATGTTTTACAACTCATGTCATAGCATTCAAATCCATGTTCTGCCATATTAAGCTGCACGTTTAGAGATCTGAAATACCTGGTGTGGCTGTGGTTTCTAGATGGAATCCCATGGCTTGTTTTAGCTCTACAATTGTTGGTATTCTCCAGGTTTTATGTTGCATCATCAAAGATCATTCTCGCTGCTCCTTTCCAATATGCGTGGCTGTGAGGAAAGGAAACCAACGTAAGAAGGGCTGGGCGTGGAATTCTTTGCTTGTTGCACATGAAGAACGAGGAATGGTCAGCTTTTGACACTAGTGTTGCCATGTGCCCTTTTCCGAGGATCTGTTGCACATAATTTTGAGAGTGTGGGATCTGCTTCTTCAATTTTTCTTTAGGGCGGGAAGCCCGATCAGATTAGTCCAATAAGCTCTAACTTTGTGTGTGTGCAATCCCATTTGTGATGAATCAAAGACCAATGTAGCCCCTAAAATCTGTGTAACCTGATTCTAACTATTGGTCACTTGTTTTCATGGATCATCTCTTGGGTGAACCTTTTTAAAAACGTACCCCACTGGTGTGTTCTAGTTCTGTTGTACCCATGAGATTAACTGCACCATTGTAAAAAATCTTTTACTCCTCAGATCTCGATGCCCTTTTCTTTGTCCGGCAACGGAGTATCCTTGACATGGCCACCCGCCACTACCAAATCTACTCTTCCCAAGCTGGCCAGATTAGGCGTCATGATGTTATCCCAATTCTGGGGGAGACTCCGGTGAGCTTTGGAAATTTCGGACACATGAAGTTGTTGAGGATATAGGTGGTGAAGTTGTTGTAGACGGTGTTGCTGACTGCTCGTGCTTCGGGTGATATCTCGACGGCCACATACGATTCCACTTGGTATCATTCTTTCAAAACAACTTCTTAATCAGAACTAATTCAAGAGAAGAGCGATAAAATTCAGAGTCGTGAAACGAGAATCGTCAATGACACCACTTGTCGGTTGTAATTTTCGTTTTTGGATATGGTTCTTGAAACTTCAGACAGGGGGTCAGAAATTGTTTCGTTTAGTAATAAATCACAAAAATTCTGATCCACTCCCCGCCAGATTTTCGCCATCTGCAATAATCTATCATTGTATTCCTCTTCCCACTGCTTAGAAATAAGGAATTGCTAGATCTCTTCGGCTATATCGATTGAGCTGTCAAGAAGTTTTGTGGGAGTGGAAGTTGCATATACAGGGTAAAAATCGGACACACGAGCATTTGTTTTTTTGCGATTCCATAAATCTAATGGAACCACCACGTTGGTCCCTTTGAGTTCTTCGGGGTCTTAGACAGTGAAGTGATCCTTCCACACACTCAATCCCATATTTAGTCGGGTCCACGTTGCCATCCCCAACAGAATTTCAAACTGCTTACCTTCTGCCACCTAGAAAATAAGTTGAATCCAGAGTTGTTGCCCCGCGTCATCCGAAAATTCAATCTCCATGGCCTCGATAATTCCATGGATTGGCTGGCTTGCGCTGCTGACGATACTCAGACAGATGTCGCTTGGACAGATTTCTGGTCGGAGCTCTTATGGAATCTGCTGTAAAACCAGAGGCGGTGATCATGTTTGGCAACGCCACGGTCTTGACCACTGCATCCTGATATCTCCCGTAGCCGTTAAGCTTGAAGTTGTTGGTCCGGTTCAGGATGAGAGCCACCGATAACTCCTTGTAATCCCTATCGATTATAGGGGTTTTGGGTTTTGAGGACAAAAAGATGCCTTTGGGCTGATTTCCCAAAGCTACTTTTTCCCTCTCCAAATGTATTTCCTCTCCTAGTACCTGAATGAGGACTTATTCGGGCAGATTATGAGAAGAGGCCAAAGTCTTCAAGTAGGTGAGGGGGTAAGGCATTAGGTGCCTTACCAACATGACAGCCGGTTTTCAAGAAAGGGGCTGGGACTCGGGCATCTTGTTGTTTGTTTCATCATCTTCGGCATCAGAATCTGCAATCAGAAGGGTGCCACGAGGGTTATCATCTGGATATTCGGCTAGGTATTTCTCAAACCATTCTTGATCCCTTTGTTTTTCAAGGTCCTCCTTTTCGAACTGTTTCTGTTTATCCTCTTGAAAATGTTCAAAACCCGGAGGTGATTTCTTTTTAGGGGGTGGAGGAGGTTGACCTCGCTTGATGCCGAGGCTGACATCACTGTACATAATTACTACTCGGGGAGTAAAGAATAATGGTCCAATCGCTTTCCTGTTGTGGTCCCTCTGATCCATTTTCTACCTATCTTTTCGTTGATCCGAGGTAGAATCGCGGAGTTGCCAAGGATTGTCCCCCATTCCCACATTCCAGGCTCCGGACATAAAGGTCTAGGCGTGGTGAGCCTTTTGAGGTTCCATATCCCAACCCATAACCTCATCATCATCTCCACCCGCCGTGGCTTCCTATTCAAGCTCCGTTAGCTTTTGCAAAAGCTCATGTTTATTCCTTTGAAGTTTTTGAGCTGCTGCTCCGCTAGCTTTTGCAATAGCTCTTGTTATTCCTTTGAAGTTTCTGAGCTGCCGTCAGAGCAGGGTCTGGGAGGAGGATATTAGACGCAAGGCAACCAACTCCGCAGCCATCGCAGCCAATTGCTGGTTTTGTTGCTGAAAAATATTTTCCGGGGTCAACAGGGCCGGAGCTAATGGGGCTTATTCTGGTTCCTCCATGGTGCGACACCCCTTTGGGTAGAGAAGGTGGAGGGGGAGCGGATTCACTGCGGTTTCCCCTCCAGTGGTGAACAAAGCATACTACATCATCTCTTTAGGGACCCCATTTTTGCGGAAACATTGCCCTTTTTATGCCCCATAAAACCACAAACTTCACATTTTGAGCCTTCGGTGGTATATTTACTTCTGATCTCATTAGATTTTTTTGCATCATCAAACTTGGGAAATATTATTTGTCGCAGCTGAGATTGAGACATTTTAGTTGTTTTGCCCCGCGGAGTTGGACGATAGTTATCTTTGGTCACTGGAGTTTTCTCTCCCCCCCTTCTACTTTGATCCGTTCCTGTTGCTTCCGAGTCCTCTCTACACGTTCCTTCTCCCATTCTTTCTCTTTTAGAGCAAGTTTCAATTTCAATCTTTTGGGGCAGTGCTTCCTCCCATGACCTATTTGTTGACAATTGAGGCAATTTTAAAGGAAAACTCCGTCATATGCCCCCATTGCGGGTTCTCACCCACTGTCAGCCGCCTGTTTCCCTCAAAGCTTTTGCAAAGCTAGTAGTTGAGCATGTTCCTCCTCATTCAAGGAGGTCTCCCCAACGAATCCTACAAAGTTCACCCGGGCCTTGCCGATTACGGCTTTCTCCCTTGCCTCACTATGGACGAAGTGGTTGTACAACTTCATAGCAACCAAAGAAATGTCTTTGGTTGAGGGATTAATTTCTTCAATTGCCTGCCCGACAATCAAATTATCCAAGGGAATTCGCCTTGTCAGCTCGAACGAATTACGGACAACAATAAAATATTTAGTGGCCATGGCGGGAAGGTCTATAGTGGATAGTTTGGTTTTCTGACAGAGGCTAGAGAGTCGATTGAAAAGAGTCTGTGGGGTTTCATTCTTCAAACATCGGAATTTCGTGAAATCTTTGTGGGGTTTCATTCTTCAAACATCGGAATTTCGTAAAGTCTTTGATGACAGACTCATTTCTTTCTGTGTATAAGAGCCTCCATATGTTTAGAAGAGAGGTACAAGGGTTGGGATTTGCGACCATTCAAGTCGCCGCCCGCGCTGCCTGACTAGCTTGGAGCTGGTTGACATAGGCTCTTCCCTGTGCCTGCAGCTTCATATCATTTGTAAAAGTGGCAGTTACACGTGTTGCCGCCGCTGTAGCCAAGTCAGCCTCTGCTTGTAAACCGCCGCATCAAGAGCTGGGTCCGAAATCTTGATGCTAGGAGCCATCAAGTGTAGAAACTAATGATTTTAAAGTATTTTCTAGGTCTGGAAAGAAATAAAGAAGCCGAGGCAGTCTACCTCTAACTTCTCTCTCTAACTCTCAAACTTGTCGCAGTCACTGAGAAATTGGAGAGGATGCTAGAGCCATGGCTACCTAGGCTATCCTGAGGTTTACGGGAAATTTATATTAGTTAAGGTTTATTTATTTAAAAGGTATGTGCCGGCGGCAGGAATTGATCCTTGCACCTACCGGCCGGCAGACAGGAAATAGCCGGTAGCCTTAGCCGTTAAGTCTAGCGGTAGTATTACGTAGTATATAGTTTGATATTTATTTAAATGATTATACGTGCGATAAATCATTTAACTGAAATGGATTACGGGATACATAGATCCAGTAATATATAATGTACGAATTACGGTACGGACAAAAATCAATACCGCGCATTTGTTTCGTAATTGAAACAAATACCGCGCATGTATTTATTACGGCTACGATTAAATCCGAATTTAATCGGACGGCCGGGATTAGCGCCGAGATCGCGGAGGAAGATTTCGTCGGTTTGTGGCCATCGCCACATCGGATGACGCGTGGCAAAATTACATTGGATCGTGGAATCTCCGGAGATTATAGCACCGAATCCGGATATGACATGTGTCGACATTTAGGCCATGTTGTACAATGTCCGTACCTAAAGTACACCGGCAGCTGTACTTTTGTGTACGGAACTCAATTCTGATTGGTTCCGTACATCAGTAGATAGAGTTTGTGAGAGAGATAGGACTTAGAAAAATTAGAAGATAGGACCCCCTCTCCCAGAGAGCTTCTGTACAAAAGGTCAACTTTGACCCTCTATAACTTACTGCTCAGGGGAGCAAATTCAGAGATTATTTTTGCTATCGACTCAGGGGAGTCTTGCCTTCATAGGGGTGTTGGTGGTCAGGGTTTTTGTCTACCAGGGTGGCAGTTAATTTTGCTGAAACACAAAGGGGTCAGGATTATCCAAGAGGCTTCTTGGAAGCTGTCTACTCTAAGGACTAATGGAGGTCTCAAAGTTTCAGGTTATGGGCCCACCCTCTAGGGTACCAATCTTTAATGGAACTGGCTTCATATACTGGGAAAGTATGATGATAGGAGCTCTATGCGAAAAAAGGTTTTGGGGGATAGTGAGTGGATGGTTGGGGCGTCCATCAAGTCTTGGAATTCCTCCAGGGTTTGGAGGAACTAGATTCACCAGGAAAGAGGATCCACCTTCAACGGAGGAAACAAAAGAAGGAGAGGTGGTGGACAAAGGAAAAGAGAAGGAGACGACCACACCAATAGCAACTGGTTCGACATTCATGTCACCTAATCCGAGGAATGAGGAGAATGATACTGAAACCTGGGACTTCAACAACATGGCGGCAAAGCACTTCATCCTACGCCATCTCACTCAAGGACTTGCATGTCCTCATTTGCAGGTAGAAAGGGCATCCGATCTTTGGATGGCTCTCATAGAGATGTACCGAAGTGGTACGATTCAGCAACAACAATTGGCTGATCACAAAGTTAAGGAGTATGTATACAAAGGGGGAAATATGTTGGATTTTTGCAATGAGCTTGCTACACTCTTCATGGACCTAGAGAGTGCGGGAAAAGATTTAAGTGAAAACGAAAAGGTTAATTGTTTACTGATGAAGTTACCTGATGAGTTCGTGAACATAGTTTACCGTGTGCAGGACTTGCCTGACTCAAGGTGGATATGGAACTCAGAGTAAGGGATGATTCTCGTTCAAGAGAATACAATTGAGATCCGAAGGGGAGGAAAGAGTGGCCAAGCCTTGGCAACAGCGACTGATTGGAGGAACAAGGATTCCCGAAAACCGGTCGGAAACTATGGGGGTAGGGAGCAGAAAAAACAGGCCGATGAGTTCGAACCAAGGGCTCCCAAAGGTCTATGTCATTTTTGTAAGAAACCAGGGCACTATATGGCAGAGTGCACTAAGCTAACCGAGCTTCGGTTAAAGGAGGGGCAGACCGGTGGTACCCCGAGAGGAAAGAAAAAGGCCCTTGTCACACAGGTACTTGAGGCTGAATCCGAGGACGAGGACTGTAGAAATTAATGGTACATTTTTAGTATTTTCTAGGTCTAAATAGAAATATAGAAAGAAGCCGAGGCAGTCTACCTCTAACTTCTCTCTCCAAACTCTCAAATTTGTCGCAGTCACTGAGAAATTGGAGAGGGAGCTAGAGCCATGGCTACCTAGGCTATCCTGAGGTTTACGGGAAATTTATATTCGTTAAGGTTTATTTATTTAAAAGGTATGTGCCGGCGGCAGGAATTGATCCTTGCACCTACCGGCCGGCAGACAGGAAATAGCCGATAGCCTTAGCCGTTAAGTCTAGCGCTAGTATTACGTATTATATAGTTTGATATTTATTTAAATGATTATACGTGCGATAAATCATTTAACTGAAATGGGTTACGAGATACATAGATCCAGTAATATATAATGTACGAATTACGGTACGGACAAAAATCAATACCGCGCATTTGTTTCGTAATTGAAACAAATACCGCGCACGTATTTATTACGGCTACGATTAAATCCGAATTTAATCGGACGGCAGGGATTAGCGCCGAGATCGCGGAGGAAGATTTCGTCGGTTTGTGGCCATCGCCACATCGGATGACGCGTGGCGAAATTACATTGGATCGTGGAATCTCCGGAGATTATGGCACCGAATCCGGATATGACATGTGTCGACATTTAGGCCATGTTGTACAATGTCCGTACCTAAAGTACACCGGCAGCTGTACTTTTGCGTACGGAACTCAATTCTGATTGGTTCCGTACATCAGTAGATAGAGTCTGTGAGAGAGATAGGACTTAGAAAAATTAGAAGATAGGACCCCCTCTCCCAGAGAGCTTTTGTACAAAAGGTCAACTTTGACCCTCCATAACTTACTGCTCAGGGGAGCAAATTCAGAGATTCTTTTTGCTATCGACTCAGGGGAGTCTTGCCTTCACAAGGGTGTAGTTGGTCAGGGTTTTTGTTTGCCAGGGTGGCAGTTAATTTTGCTGAAACACAAAGGGGTCACGATTATCCTTGAGGCTTCTTAGAAGCTGTCTACTCTGAGGACTTATGGAGGTCTCAGAGTTTCATCAAGAGTGGTTGTCACTCCTTGTAGTCCGCCAACGCACCTCCTAAAAGGTAGTTGACCATCATTGGGAAAAGAGTGGTCTGGGTGTCATCAGGAAGGCTCCGCCCCTACATTTATTGATTTCAGAGTGGGTGAAAGATTTCCACAACAATTCAAAATCAAAGAAAGCGATCCCCGAGCTATCTTCGTAAAGATCCTTATGTCCCCCATTTCTTTTTTTTTCCGCGGCAAGGTTGGTAAACTGTGGAGAGGATGGCCTGGTAGGACAAACAAATTGAGCGAGTGAGATGACTCGTAGGTCCTAGTCTTCCGGATCGGAGTGGTCTCCTTATGCGGTAGAAAGTGCTGCTCTAGGAGGTGTGGATCCCCCTCCCGCTGAAGAAGTGCCTGCCCCTAAAAAAGTGGTTGGAGGAAGAGTGTTCCCTCAGAAGGGCCCCGGGCCCCTTGACTACGCAGGGTGTCCACCTCCGACGACTGGTCCGGTTGGGTGGGATCTGCAGATTTGGTAGAATACAACGGGAGGACTAAGAGGATGGCCCCGGACTGAGATATGGTGTATTCCCTTGGGCAGTTTGTCCAGATCTCGAGGAAGATAGAGCTTCTAACCTGGAGGAAGGTGAAGGCCAGTGAGGAGGAGAATATGCGGGAATAATGGTAGGGGCGGATGCGACCAGTGGACTGGGCAACGACCTAAGAAGTGAGGTAGTAATATCACTAGGCTCAAATGTGGGTCTCGAGGACTGAGAGGATGGTGGTGGAGGAGGAGAGGTGGGAAGAGTTGGGGAAACTTGGGGAGTTGGTGAATGAGGGGTTGACGGTCTCAAGGGGATGTGATTTCTCTCGTCCGGTTGTAACTTCACCAAGGCTTCCATGGCTGAAGAGACCTCCACAAGGACAAAGTAGGCTCTTCTCGAGGAGCAGCAGCCAATTCAAAAGGTAAATTTGCACCCAAACCCTTCATTTTAGGTTATGTGATTTCCCCCTCTTCCTACTGAAGAGGAGGCTCTGGACCAATCTTCGAGGGAGGAATGTCGGGTGGAGTGCATGCGATAGGAGATTATTCTTGAGTTGGCACTTCGGAATGAGGTCTTGTCCTTAGCGAAAGAGGAACTTGCCCACTGAGAATCCCACCAGACCTACGCCAAGCGTCCCGAATAAGCTTCAATTCTTGTTCCTATAGATTCCACCTTTCTACCTCCAAGGCCTCCCAATCTACCGTGGCGGGTCCATCTTCGCTGTAGCCTTGCCTTGAGATTTTAGAATATTCACTAGTTCCTAAGTCCTTTCAACTACACTAGTCAGATATGCCATCCCCAAACCCGAAAATTTTGGGAATTAGGCTTGGTCCGCCACCATCCTTCAGACAAATCTTCTTGTCCTGTTCTCGTAAACTATGGATACATAGGTTCGGATTGCCAAAGCCCTCCGAAAAGGCGAACAAGCGGTGCTACCGGAAAAGGTTTTCGAAAGGAAGCTGACATTGGGGGTGGGGAGGTCTCTTCTTTGGGAAGAGGGGCGAATTTTTCCTTATTGTCTCGATTCTCGAACCTCTTCCCCTTCCATGGATATCGCCATTCCCTCCTGCCAGTCCCTTCTCCTTGACAAGAACGCGAAGAAGTACGTCCCTTGGATGGCCTGTTGGTAGTAGTACCCTGGGAGGAAGATGGAGGAGGACAAGGATAGGGAGCCCTCCGGGGCCAATCCTGAACCGATTGTGAAGAACTACTCTCTGAAGAGCTGCTTCAAATCTCCACCACCCCTCCCACAAGTCTAACCACCCTGGCTCGATTTGTCCGGGCCACTCTCTGTACCAACTTCTTCTTCACCTTCAACCCATGGAAGTCGTGAATTGCAAGGAGTTCCTTACGACCAGGGCGACGTGAATCCGCTAACAGCGCGGGGTAAATACGGATTTCGGCCCTGGGTGTCTTAGATCGAGTATGAAACCCGACTTTCGGAAGAGGACCCAAATTGGGCTCCCTATAGGCTAAGCTCTTTGGGCGGGACTTGGGAGATACTTTGTTCCTTTCCTTGGCCTGGACCATGACTTCCTTCCTTTCCGCGGCAAAAGCCTTTGCGGCCTCAGCCAAGGATGGGAAATGTTTGGGAGTTAAGCTAGGAGGAGATGGAGAAGATGGGGCCCCAGATAGTTCCTTGGCCGGAGAATCAAAGACGGACGCCATTGGTACAAATACCTCGAACACATGAGACCCTTTTTCTTGTAAGGGCTTCTCTTGCCTTCCTTGCTCTCTAGATCCGATATCCGAAGTATCTCCTCCCCCATGATTGCAGCAAGAAAGAGAAATGAAATAATAAATGGAACCCTAGCTCCCTTCCAAAAAGAAAGCTTCCATAGTCAAAGCTCCTTTCCCCTCTACTCCGAACGGACAGGTGGCTTTTTCAGTACTGTGTTTAATCACGGAAGTCTTTAACACTTGTTCCCTCAAACTCACTATTCGATCAAAAGAGGTTTGCGATCTCTCGACCGTAAGCAAAACAAAAGGTAACTACAAAGAAGATACAAGTGCACCACCACGTAGAAATATAGAAAGAAAGGTGGCTTTAACATTTGTTCCCTCAAAACCTAATGTTTTGATCAAAATGGGTTTGATCTATACTAGAAGCATCAAACAAAAGGTAACTAAAAACAAAGATACGTATGCACCACCACGTAGAAATATAGAAAGAAAGGTGGCTTTTAAAGTACTGTGTTTAATCTATTGGAAGTCTTTAACACTTGTTCCCTCAAAACCCACTGTTCTGATCAAAGGGGTTTGCAGTCTACTCCGACCAGGTAACGCCCAAACAAAAAGGTAACTACAAACGAAGATACAAATACACCACCACATAGAAATATAGAAAGAAATATGGTTGGTTGATTCAGATTTAACATTATCACCTTGCCCCATAAAATATAAAAAAAGATAGAATATATGAAATATGGCAATGCAAGCTCAACATACCATGGAAATCAACAATGACAATGAGAAAAGGCGACCCCTCTCCCGATGGTACCGCAAATAGGTATGATCCTCCTTCACCCCTCGATATCCGCAACTCGGGAGCCACCGGACTCTTCTTGGTTTCCAACAACCAATAAGTCCAAAAATCACCCAAAGGAAAGGTAATGCCAACTACCCGTCCGGATTGTGATTTCCCACACAAGACAGATCCAAAACCAAGATAGCAATAGAGTCAAAACAAAACAAAGATTCTCCAAAGAAGGTTTGTCGTAATTTCTGAGGGTGAGACAGTACTGAAAAAACAACCTGTCTCCTTCGGCCCCCAGTGCCTTATACATCAAAGTTTGTCCAATTATATGTCCAAAAGTCAAAGCCGTGCTAGAAACTATTGAGCGGCAATCAAGTGTAACTGAATTGACATAAGACAAAATAATTGAACTACACTCGAGGCAAAAAGTTGTGCTCCTGACTGCGGCTAGATCCGCGGCCGAAAGTAATTATTTATTCCACTATTATAAGACAAAGTACTGAAAAAGGACACGCAAGTGCCAGACTTTGACCTAAGGTAATTAATGGACCGAAATTCAGCTTACCTGAAACGAATTCCTACTGACAGCTAACAACATAATCTAGACGACAATCTGAAAAGTTACGTCGCAATCCACAATGTACCCCCCACGAGGGTTGGGGGAAACTAGTCCCATGTAACGGAATTGCTATCTTTGAGACGGTAGATTTGGCCGCCCGGCCTCCGTTAAGCTCAAAATAAAGTGCGTCCCGCTCAGTTTGGTAAATACAAGGATCTCATCTGGCTTGGTGCACTCACTCCTTCGTACTCTGATGACCGTTTAGGTTAAAAAGGCCCCAGGAATCCTTGGTAATATAGAGGTGTGTCGGAAACGCACACGAGCTTGACATCATTTCCAATTGCACGGTGGTCCTTATAACACTTGGATGAAAAATGTAAGCAATATGATATCATATGGATTTTTTCAATCAAAGAAAGGTTCGTCGTTGCGATTATACCTTACGTGGTATATTTTTTATGCCTTGAAAAAACGACCATCTATTCGCGACAATTTCGTCCGAGTGATTAAACATAGATATTAGCGAACACATACCTTCAACTTATGCATATGACTAACCTTCTACATGTTAAGTTTACATGGTATTATTTTGGGTTTGTGGTTTGTGTTCTATGGAAGATGGGTAAACAATGTTGTCTTTTTAAATATACCACTTTTCAACAAAGTATTGTTTTACTATTTGAGTAGGCCGTATGCGTAGTTTTATAAAGGAAACGTGCGTGCATACATTGAACCACCCTCATAGTAGATGACTTATATTTTTTCGGAATATGTAAAAATTTACGATTGCAAAAAAAAAACATTTTTCGTAAACATTACACATTACCGAATGCGATGACCACTCTCTTTTCAAAAGTGACATGTTACCTCCTACAGAAGGGACTATCTTACATTTTACATCGCCCACGTGATTACCCTAAGGAGATTTAGGCTCGTATAAAAGATAGGGAGTCCACCAAAGATTGGATTTTATCGTTTTGTGCAATATAATTTGTTTTAAGCTTGTGGCTTATGAGGCCACCAAATTTGTAAACCCCCTCCACGAGATTTTTTCCATTTATGTTTGATACTTGGACGAAGCCTCCAACACCCATTAGTTGAAGTAAAATCACTCAGCCGATATTCTTGGTTATCGGTAACATTTATTGCAACTACATTTACGATGTGCAATGCCATGACATACCACCAGATTGTTACGTAAAGACGTAAAGAACATGCGAATAACAAGTTCATATTTCCGCTTAGTGTTTAAAACAAAATGCTTTCTCCCCACCATCCAAAACTACGTCCGTAAAATATATTCAACAATCGTAGACCATTAATCATTTTTGTACGACTCTCATCTTTTACAATTGATATTGTTTGGTTTCATCTATAGATGGTATCGTGGAATTTGTCGAGGATAAAAGAAATATCACAAACGAGGATGGGGGCCATCAAAAAAAAAAAATCACCTTGTTGATTGCGTAAGTGTTTGTTGTCTCATCTTTTAAGTATAAGTTGTGCTTCACATAATGATACAAGCAATCCTTTGTAGTCCACTCAATTCTCCTCTTTATAGACGATTTGATAATCATAAGTCTAATGGTCCGTATGGACACACATTGATGGGTGATATCGTTGGCACCTGATGCGTTGACAATAAATTTGCGGCCCTAAATATATGGATTTTCATAAACACAACAGAAATCGTTGTGCCTTCCATTTCAATAAATTGTACAACACTGTGTGTGTGTGCATATATATATATATATATATATATATA
>JBBHKE010003410.1:263473-273796 GCA_037447655.1 Zygnema cylindricum
GTTCCTTTTTATTTTTATGCATTCTCTCTTGCTCTCTCTCTCATTAATGGTCATTTAGCGTCATTTATCTTTTTGTTCGTTTGTCCCTTATGTACTTATCATCACATGCGTAGGTCCTCTTTTACCGCCCTACGTACAAGTCCTTTGGGCGACGATCTCTTTTTGTTCTACGTATTTTTATTTTTCCTTGTTTTGATTCTCTTTTGTATTTTGTTTTGTGTCGTTGTACTTTTGTCGCTTGACTCTACGTCATTACTTTAGATCTTAATTACTTTTGTACATTGTCGCCCTAAAGCCAATCCTTTAGAATCTAGACTACATACATTAGTATCTAGTCTAAATGCTAATCACGTAAACTTTCAAACACATTTAATAGAATCTAGACTATAATCTTTTGTTACAACGCACCAAAGTGCGCTTAGACTCTATTGTAATTAGCACTGTGTATTTTGTATATAAATGAATTTTCACCTAATGAAATTATCCCAAATTCAATTCAATTTCTCTTTTCAATGCATAGATCTTTCTCTTGTGTATAATTTCACGGCGACCCCTTATCCACCTCCAGTAGGTTATACGTTCGGCCATACCACTTGTAATAGCATCCAGAAGTTTGATGGCCAAAACTTCTATTGTTGGTCTTTTTCACCCATGCATTTTTTCAAACACGAGAAGATTTGGGACCTCTTTATAGGAATTTCAAAACCGCATGTTCTTTCCTTTACTGATATGCTAGCAGAAAAAGCTAAAAAAAAATATTCGCGGCGCCTCCTCATCTGCCGAGGGTTGGAGTTGTCTCCAAGCGGCTTATGTTCAAACTGGATGGGTCGCCCGCCGAATTGAAAAACGAGCTTTTTTCAATTCCATGAAAAACCCTACAAACTCCATGCAAGACTGGATGTACGGTGAAATTGTCAGTCGAAAATTGCATCATAATAGGCGTGCACCTTTAAGACGAGGAGCTCTCCACTACCCTTTTGAGAGGACTCATTGAAACCTTTTCCCATTTCATTTCTTTGTTTGACAATTTAGACCAATCTATTATTTTTCACTCCCTTTGTACAAAACTTTTGGATGAAGAGACCAAAATTCTCTCTTTTTCTACTATAAATGCCTCTGATGCAAATGTTTTTCTTGTTGAAAATCAAAAATATAACTCAAGGGGGGTGCAACGTTTGTAGTGCTCTATCTACAAAGCCAAAGGACATGCCATTGAAAAATGCCGAAAGTTGGCTAGGCGCAAAGCCGCCGAGGCTTCCAATCCCCCTAAAAATGGAGGGAATGTCAACATTGCCCATGCCACACAACTAGTTCTTCCCACCCTCCCACTCCCGCTACAACTGTCTTTCCCTCCAAATTTTCTTTATCCTTACCATTATAAAGTACATGCATGCAACAATTTTATTTACATGTGGTTGTCGCAGTTTTGTTACTGTAATCCTTGGGCGGCCGTGTGAATTGTTGTTTTTTTATGACTGTCGACGTTCGCAAGCGCGACACTTTTTGAACCGATCGTTACAATATATCGCAAGTCAAGTTGTTCGACGGATTGATCGTTAAAATTAAACTAAACGGTAGGTAGCTTGTACTAATCTGTTCTTAAAATGTACAAATTTTGACAAGGTGACGCAACTACCTTCGCGCAAGAAAAATTGTCATTGCGATTAGCAATTACCAAACAATATTGTTTGTGACTTTGTGTACTTTTTTCGGCCTTGTATAAGCTGGACAGTGTAAACGGCGAACTGTAGGAGAAGTGATGTGATAGACAGCTGAACCCAATTGCGTCGAACAATATTGTTTGTGACTTTGTGTAATTTTCCCGGTCTTATACACCCTTCAAAGTACAAATGTCGAATTGTACTGTAGGTGGTGTGACATAAAGGTGAACCCAACTGCGTTTCTAAAAACTGTTTCTTAACATTTTGTGTAATTTCTTTGGTCCTGTACAAACTCGAAAGTACAAACGACAACTGAACTACGAGTGACGTGACGTCCAACTGAACCCAATTGCGTGTAACAATATCGTTTGAGAATTGCTAATTGCAGAGACAATTTTTGCTGCGCGCAAGTAGTTGTCAAAAATTGTACAATTGAAGTACAGTATAGTACAAGTTACGTACCTTTGATTTCAAATTTGACAGTTAATCTGTCGACCAACTTTGACAGGTGAAATATTGTACCGACAGTTAAAAATGTGTCACGCTTGCGAACGTTGACTGTCATAAAAAAAAACAATTCACACGGCCGGCGCAGGTTTACGGTAACAAAACTGTGGCGACCACATGTAAATAAAATGGTTGCGCGCAGGTAGTTTCCACTTCACCTGAGCTCCAATGTTAGAGCACATATTGACATTTAACTTAGGGTGCGTCTCCATGTGCCAAAGAAAGGGTTTTTTTTTTGTTGTTTTCTTGTAAAACTTAGAGTCGTACCGCGTAAGTTTCAACTGTACAAAAAAATAGAAAAAAGGAGAAGTACATTTTGTGTCATCATCGAATTTAGGATGTACTACATGTTGTCTTTTTGTGTTTCTCGACCCATGGCCACGCCAAAAAACGTCATCTTGAAACTTTTCTATAAAAAACAGGGACGATGTGCTTTAAAACAAAGTATTTTTGAAAAACAAATAGGAACACGTATACGCACGTGTAAAAAAAATTACAAAAATTTCAAACGAATTCAATCGACGGCGAAAGGTACACTATTCGTTAAATTTTTTCCGTTTGCGTTCAGGTATGATGAGGCAAAGTACACAATTTGTTAAGTTTTGTCTGTTTGCGCCGGGTACGGATTTTATTTCGCCAAGGGTCTCAAGATTCCGATGCCATTTCACGTCGAGCGGGGAAGTGACGGAAAGGCAAAATGCATCTTCTTCAACCGTGAAACGACGCAGGCTGGAAGGCGGTACGTCTTCAATGTCACGAAAACTCATGCGACGTCACAAACAGCTACAAAAAATAACGTGCGTCATCACAGATTGTAGACGTTGACAGCTGTTACGTGCATTGTCAACGTATACAATTGTCACACCTTTAAGTAACTATGTCGTTGTTACACACAGGGACACCCGAAATCCGGATCCGCCGAATCTGCGCTAAAAATCAAAGTTATTTCTCTAAGTTTCCAGTACTTGGAGACGCACCGTTAGCTGCAAAAATGGAATCTAATCGCCGCACCGTTATGTTGAACTTGGACACAAATTAAAGGACGACTTCATATGTATAAATTAACACGCACGAAACGAAATTAACTTCGTACAAGATAAGAAAGCGTACCCGCCTCAAAATATCGATGAAACTAAATGATAAAAAAGCGCGTCGTCACGCTCGACCAAATGAAGCCACACTATTTACGAATCAACATTCTTACGTTGACAACGTACTTTACATTGATTCACACTCACGTATAAAATGCGCACATAAAAACAAAATAAAGTACGCACTTAAATGCCAACATGTGCTCGGATAAAAAGTGTAATAGCATCTGACGGTCCAAATTTACGCGTACAACCTTGGAAATATATCTTTAATGATGTTTTCCTTGTAAAAAAACTAATTCTGTACGGACCTGTACAAATGGGTACAGCCGTCGGTAAAAAATCCCACTTTTTCGCTAATGGAAGGCCACCCTAAAACAATAAACAAATTTTTTTCCAAGACACTCCACGCAGTCCTCGAAAGAGTCCATCGGGGTTTGATCTTGAAGGTCGATGCGCAGTGACGTCCATTCGGCCATCTCCGGGAAACCATCAGACGTTAGGCACGGTTGCTCTCCACCGGCAAAATCTACACACGATGACTTTTGCGCATTTCGCTTTGCCTGGGCGTATCTGCCCGTCCTATCTTCAAGACAAGATTTCCTCGTACGGTTGTCCCATTTGGATTCCAACGCCCATATCGTCGAAGACAACACGTACCGCTGCTTTGTCTTAGGGTACTTTCGCATGTGCTAAAGTTACAGTCATTTTCTATCGTTTTCCTTTGTAACTTAGAAAAAAACGAGAAAATCTGCAACCATACAAAAAAAAAGGAAATTAATACCGTACAAATTGCAACTTTAAATGTACTGTAGTTTGTCGTTTAGGTCGATGCAGTTTGTCGTCTAGCGAGTTTCGACCCATTTTCACGTCCTTCCAACTCATCTTCAAACTTGAAATCAAATCACCTCGCGAGGTGATTTTAATTAAAGTTTCAGGATGCGAGCTAATAGGCAAACGTTATAACACGTGCTGGAAGTTTTTTACTATTCCCGAGCGCGGAGTACCAAAAAAAAAACCAAATGCACGTTTACGGCATGTACGAACCGTATTCCGTGCGCTGTTTTCCGTACAGGGGCCGTGGAGGGGTCACGACCAACGGACGCCATTTCGCAAAAGCGTGAAGGCGCCTCCTTCCTTCCCCTCATATCCTTCCTCAACGTTCTTTGTCGTTACACGATGCCATTTCACGTCGAGCGGAGAAGCGACGCAAAGGCAAAATGCATCTTCTTCAACCATGAAACGACACAGGCTGGAAGGCGGTACGTCTTCAATGTCACGAAAACTCATGCGACGTCACAAACAGCTACAAAAAATAACGTGCGTCATCACAGATTGTAGACGTTGACAGCTGTTACGTGCATTGTCAACGTATACAATTGTCACACCTTTAAGTAACTATGTCGTTGTTACACACAGGGACACCCGAAATCCGGGTCCGCCAAATTTGAGCTAAAAAACAAAGTTATTTCTATAAGTTTCAAGTACATGGAGACGCACCGTTAGCTGCAAAAATGGAATCTAATCGCCGCACCGTTATGTTGAACTTGGACACAAATTAAAGGACGACTTCATATGTATAAATTAACACGCACGAAACGAAATTAACTTCGTACAAGATAAGAAAGCGTACCCGCCTCAAAATATCGATGAAACTAAATGATAAAAAAGCGCGTCGTCACGCTCGACCAAATGAAGCCACACTATTTACGAATCAACATTCTTACGTTGACAACGTACTTTACATTGATTCACACTCACGTATAAAATGCGCACATAAAAACAAAATAAAGTACGCACTTAAATGCCAACATGTGCTCTCTAGTGTTGGGTATCGAAGACCTATTGCCGATATTCGATATATATCGAATTTTAGGCATCCGATAATCAATATATTTAATCCATGTACCGAGAAGCTAAATATCCGGATAATTATGCGATATATATATATATAAATATATATATATATATATATATATATATATATATATATATATATATATATATATATATATATATATATTTTTCCGATTTTTTTTTTCAACCCCCCGTGGTGTGGGCTCAGTCGGGGGAAGGGGGGGGGGGGGGGGGGGTCCCTACGTTTTCCGTACGGTTTTCCGTACTTGACTTGTACGGACACCCTTTTTTTGCGATATATATCGCGATAATTTATGTTGGTCCCGGTACGATATATGGAGGAGTCTGCTCGATCGATATTCGATATATCGAATATCGAAATTATCGCGATATGAATTTACCCGATACCCAACACCACACCGTGAATCGCTATTAGCGTACATGACGCTAATTGGGGTACCCTTTTTTTTGGGGCAAATTCTCAAATAGAATAAAGTACGCTAAATGATTTTGCACGTTATAAGCACAGAAAATATAATAATATATAATTGCGTAAATATTTTCCGGCATTCGCAGATGTAAAAAAAACGCGACGGCGTACGATTTGAACAATTTCGTACATTTACATGTTTTAGTGTGGACATATTATGTGCCGAAATTTTTTACAAAGCAGTTTACAAATTAGAGTACATGATAAATTAGTATCATGGTGTACCCGAAAAAACACAATTTACCGTAAAGTACGCTAATTGTTTCATTACGCTATATTTTTTATTACGCTAATAGCGATTCACGGTGTAGTGCTCTCACATTGGAGCTCACGTGAGGTGAGAAGCTACACCGCGCATCGTTATTAGTGTCAACGACACTAATTTGGGTTCTTAAAATTTTGATTTTTTTCCTCTAATAGGATACATGATTTTAATTTTTCCTTGACGTTAATTATGGAACCGTACAAAATAGCGTAAAGGACGAATTACAATAATATCTAAATAGTGTGGTGTACGGTCGACGTCAGACCGTACACAAATGTACCTTTTCAAGTGAAAATTTTACAAAAAATGAGTTAAATCAGACGCGCACGCATAGGATCGTGCGCTAAAAAAACGGGATTGTTCTGACACGTAAATTAGTCTTACATGTACGGATATTTAAATTTCACGACGGCGTACGATTTTTAATATTTTGTACGGATACATATATTAATGTATATAATTGTACAACGAATATTCCATTTTTGCTGTTCACAAATTAGCATAAATGCCGAAATTAGAATACACCTTTTAAAAAAAAAAAAAAAATTTCTTAATTAGCGTCAATGACGGTATATTTACTTCCACACTATTTAAACTTTGACACTAATAACGATGCGCGGTGTACAGTATCTGGGCGCAGCCATTTTATTTACATGTGGTTGCCGCAGTTTTGTTACCGTAAACCTGCGCCGGCCGTGTGAATTCTTTTTTTTTATGACGGTCGACGTTCGCAAGCGCGACACTTTTTTAACCGTCGTTACAATATTTCGCCAGTCAAAGTTGTTCGACAGATTGACCGTCAAATTTGAACTCAAAGGTACGTAACTTGTGCTATACTGTGCTTCAAATGTACAATTTTTGACAACTACACCGTGAATCGCTATTAGCGTAATGAAATAGATAGCGTAATGAAATAGATAGCGTAATGAAACAATTAGCGCTATTTACGTTAATTGGGAATTTCAGTTTTTTCCAAAATAACTTCTATTCTAATTTATCATTAACTCTAATTTGTAAACTGCTTTGTAAAAATTTTCGGCGCATAATATATCCACACTAAAATAAGTGCATGTACGAAATTGTTCAAATCGTACGCCGTCGCGTTTTTTTGACATCCGCGTATGCCGGAAAATATTTACGCAATTACATGTTAGCGCGACTACGGGACATCGTGAATATTTTTTCTGTACTTTTATACTTGAAAAAGTACAAAATAGTACGGCTCTGACAGTCCGTACACCACCCTATTTAAAATGGCACCATATTAGAGTTATAAACCCTATTTAATGGGGTATCTCAAATAACGTTTAGAAACATTTAGAATCATTAATTCTATTTGAGAATTTGCCGAAAAAAACAGGGTACCTCAATTAGAGAGTCATGAACGCTAATAGCGATTCACGGTGTACCTGAGCGCAGCAAAAATTGTCTCTGCGATTAGCAATTCCCTATTGTTTATGACTGTATAGTGTATACTTTCTCCAATCTTGTACAAACTGGAAAGTACAAACGGCAAACTGAACGTATTGTGACGTGACGAACAGGCGTACAGCTAAACCCAACTGCGTTTAACAATATAGTTTGTGACTTTTTGTACTTTTTACGGTATTATACAAAAGTACAAAGTACAAACGGCTAAGTTTGAAATTCTGAATTACGCGTCATCTTCTCTTTCAATCTGTCAGCCTGTCTTCTCAACGTTTCTTTCCAATTGCTGTTTTGCTCAAATTACATCCATTTTCACATCCTTTTCATTTTTCTCTTCCATTTTTACCAGTTTTTTATTGATTGTTTGATTGACATCCACACATATTCATTCTATTCGTGAAGCTGTATTGATTCTTGCCCCTCAAATTATTCTCAAACTCTAGGCTTGGCACTTAACCCTAAATCTGACCTAATTTCTAACCTGATATGTCAACCCTAATTTCATAATCCTTAACTGTATCCACTTATGATCCCTTCATTTCAGCGGATCCGTTCAAAGACGCTCTCATTTTTTATCTCTAAAACGGATTAGAGAGACATTGATTATTCCGATTTGTGTTTGTTTTTGTTTTTTGTTTTTATTTTCGGACTGGAATCCAAATGGTGAGAAATGGAGCTGAGAAGCCTCCATAACTCTTCCAATGAGAGTTCGCCACGTCATCTTCCTTCTTCTTTTTCCCCTCTGTCTCCATCTCCAACTATTTCCGCAAATCTAAAACCTGATTATGACGAATGCGATTCTTTATCCACAAACCCTAATAGTTATTTCAAAACCTTTTCGCGGAGCTTTTCTTCCTCTGAATTGAACGAAGTACATTATATTTCTTTTCCAGCAAACGAATTTCATTTAGAACCATTCAACAATGTGAAAACTGGCAACACTAATGGCCGTGGGAAAACGATTAATCACGGTAACATTAATGCCCATTTAGACACCTCGGATTCAGCCGTTATTTCGAGTCCGTTGCTTCCTGCCAGTTCTCCTTCATGCCGTTCGAGAGGGTCTTGCGCAAAGTAAGTTTTTCTTTGTCTTTTTTATTTGTTTAATGCACTTGTAGGACAAGCAGTGTGTGTAAGTTGAGTACTTTGGGGTATATTGGAGTATAATTATTCAGTGGGACGATTTACATGAGAGAGGGAAAAAAAGATAGAAATAGGAGAGGGAGAGGGAGATGGAGGGGGAAGGGAATAGGAGAGGTGGTTGGAAAAATCATAACGCCTGTATATTAAGTCAAACGAGAGGTTAGTTTATGTATTTTCACAACGTATGAAAATTCAAGTTGTAAAACACTCTTATGAACCATGACAAAGTTTTGTAGATTTCTGTAAATTCGAATTCCAAATTGAGATTTTTTTTTTTCTTAGGGGACTGTTACAACCACCATTCGACGTACGTGAGCGTGACATAATTTTGTTCGTTTCAGTTTGTTAAAAATTTACAAAAGGTTAAAAAACATATGATGTGGCAAAAGAAACAAAAATATAAGTATCCCCATGAAAATTCGTTTATCGCAGAAGTGGTAAAATCTTGTGATGCTGACAAGTATGCATAATTGTGGGGCGTAGCAGCAATAGTATCTATTATGTCTAACGCTTTAAGTGAACTAGCTGATTCAATTTTAAAAACGACAAGCGTTCATATAGATTTGCAACGGATGCTAAGATTCTTTTCTGTGTGTAAAATGCATTTTCGATAGAAAAACCTGGTTTGTTCTATTTTGGTGTACGATAGCATACGATTTTGCTAAAAGACAAACACTGAGGTGAATTTTTATTGGTTATAGATATTATTCCAGAGTGGTTATAATAATCCTCTTTTTTTAAATGGGCAACTCATTTCCGGACTCCACCTTAATTGATACACCTCAACTTTTTTAGGGGGTTTTACGGCATCTTAACAATGACTCGGCAATATAAATGTGGAAAATCTCTTGAAATTTCTCAAAATATATTCAAATTTATTAGAATTAAGGTGCATTAGATGGTTTTTCTTTAAGTGGAATTTTCATGGACCACTAAATTTTGTACGAATGGGAATATCGTCATATTGTAAGCTATTGGTCCAAAAGGACTATGGTGAATTACATTTTCTTTTGAAGAATGGACCTGAAAAACTTATGCTTTTAGTGTTGGGAGTTCACATTATGTATAATATAAGTGAAATTTTGTAAAATTTGATTAATTTGTAATGAATCACATAATCTTATCAACACTAATATGCAATGTAGATTACCCTTTCCTCTCTCTTTTAAGCTCCCTGTCTCTCTCTCTCTCTTCTCCTCTCCCTCTTTCTCTCTTTCCCCTCTCTTTCTCCCTTTCGTCTCCTTTAATGTCCATCACCTTCTACCAAGTTACTTGTTTCCGTAAGATTTTGGGTCAACCGCATCAGCTCTGTAAATTTTACCAATGGTCGAACTCTTGCACTTGGCTGTGAAAACTAGTTGCTCTCGACTTGAAACCCGTGAACTAAAAAAAGGCTTTGCCTTCGGTTCGTTTATGGTTACCTCCAACAGGTTTGTGTTCTTGGATGAATTGAAACACAACAAGAACCATTTTTTGCACGAGCTCCACTATTATCATCACATGAATTCGGTTGAGCTTTTTTTTTTGTCCGTTTATTTGGCTTGGTTTTTTCTTTTTCCCTTTTCTACCCTCGTATTTGATTTCCTCAATTCTCGTTTTCCCATTTCTACCCAAATTGAGCTGCATTGCCCTCTCAAAAACTCTTGAAAGCCCTCCGAGAACAGTTAGAAACCCTGAACTATGACTCACCTTAACTCCAGCTTGACCTTTCTTGACCTGGCCCAAAGTTCTTTCACTCTTGCTAGTCTCTGTGGACCTACTTTGACCTCTGTTGATCTGTGATAACTTGTCTTTTTGGCAAGCAAACATATTGACCTCAACTCAAAAAAGCCCGCGAAAACCTAAAAGCTTTTATCTCCTCGCTTAACCTATTATAACCTT
>JBBHKE010003410.1:273806-328051 GCA_037447655.1 Zygnema cylindricum
CTAAAACTGTAAAAATGGTATCAAGTTTTCATCCGAAAAAATACCATCCGGAAACCATCCGCGTGTTTTGAAACGTGTTTTGAGCGCGTTGCATCCGTATGACATACACACACGCAGCACGTGTGAGGACATGCTTGCAGGCTTAGACTGCATTCTAGTTTCATGTCGCGTGCGGCGGCCTGCTTAAAAAAATCGCTTGACTGTGCCGCATCCTACTGTAAGGCCCCCTTTTCGGTGGTTGCCCCAACCAGGCATCCAAATCCATTAAAAAAACCTTCACAAAAGGACAATCTGTCATATTAGCGTCTTCAATTTTGAGGGCCACACTAAATAAAGCCTCAAATTGACCAACCAGGCAGTATGGGACGATAAAAAAAAATAAATACCACACTTCCAAAAAAATTACCTAAACCTACGGACCAACCCCGTTGGTGGCTTTTCCCCCGGAATGTCATCCTACGCCGTGTCAGTTCGCTAAAAAATTTCGTCCGGCGGCGTGCGCTGTACTTTGATCTTACGTCAGATTCGGACGTTCGTACAGGAGTGTGCACGACGCACACACATACAGTATGCCTACGTTGCGCGAGTTTTGTGCAAAGTTTTGTGCGCCTACCAAAGGCCTACCATAAAAAAGCCTACTTTTGAACTATGGTAAAAATGTCAAAATCCGTACGAATGAGACATCTATGGTACAAAACTACAAAGTACAAACGACAAAGTTTGAAATTCTGAATTACGCGACATCTTCTCTTTCAAACTGTCACTCTGTCTTCCCAACGTTTTTCCATCCAAAAAATGATTTTCTCAAATTCTATCCATTTTCTCATCCTTTTTCTCTTCCACTTTCCAGTTTTTTTTTGATTGTTTGACAACGTCCGCACATATTCATTTATTTCGTGAAAACTCTAATGATTGTTGCCCCTCGCCTAATTCTCAAACTGTAGGCTTGGCACTTAACCCTAAATTTGACCTAATTTTAACCTGATATGCAAACCCTAATTTAATTATCAGTGACTGTATCCGCTTTTGATCCCTTCAGCTAAGCGGATCCATTCAAAGACGCTCTCATTTTTTTATCTTTAAAACTGATTAGAGAGACATTGATTATTCCGATTTGTTTTTGTTTTTTGTTTTTATTTTCGAACTCGAATCCAAATGGTGAGAAATGGAGCTGAGAAGCCTCCCTAACTCTTCCAATGAGAGTTCGCCACGTCATCGTCCTTCTTCTTTTTCCCCATTGTCTCCATCTCCAACTTTTTCCGCAAATCTAAAACCCGATTATGACGAATGCGATTCTTTGTCCACAAACCCTAATAGTTATTTGAAAACCTTTTCGCGGAGCTTTTCTTCCTCTGAATTGAACGAAGTTCATTATAATTCTTTTCCAGCAAACGAATTTCATTTAGAATTATACAACAATGTAAAAACTGGCAACACTAATGGCCGTGGGAAAACAATTAATCACGGTAACATTGATGCCCAATCAGACGCCTCGGATTCAGCCGTTATTTCGAGTCCGTTGCTTCCTGCCAGTTCTCCTTCATGCCGCTCGAGAGGGTCTTGCGCAAAGTAAGTTTTTCTTTGTCTTTTTTATTTGTTTAATGCACTTGTAGGACAAGCAGTGGTGTAAGTTGAGTACTTTGGGGTAATTGGAGTACAATTAGTCAGTGGGACGATTTACATGAGAGAGGGAAAAAAAGATCGAAATAGGAGAGGGAGAGGGAGATGGACGGGGAAGGGAATAGGAGAGGTTGTTGAAAAAATCATAACGCCTGTATATTAAGTCAAACGAGAGGTTAGTTTATGTATTTTAATAACGTATGAAAATTCAAGTTGTAAAACTCTCTTATGAACCATGACAAAGTTTTGTAGATTTATGTAAATTCGAATTCCAAATTGAGATTTTTTTTTCTTAGGGGACTGTTATAACCACCATTCGACGTACGCGAGCGCAACATAATTTTGTTCGTTTCAGTTTGTTAAAAAATTACAAAAGGTTAAAAAACATATGATGTGGCAAAAGAAACAAAAATATAAATATCCCCTTGAAAATTCGTTTATCGCAGAAGTGGTAAAATCTTGTGATGCTGACAAGTATGCATAATTGTGGGGCGTGGCAGCAATAGTATCTATTATGTCTAACGCTTTAAGTGAACTAGCTGATTCGATTTTAAAAACGACAAGCTTTCATATAGATTTGCAACGGATGCTAAGATTCTTTTCTATGTGTAAAATGCATTTTCGATACAAAAAACCTGGTTTGTTCTATTTTGGTGTACGATAGCATACGATTTTGCTAAAAGACAAACACTGAGGTGAATTTTTATTGGTTATAAATATTATTCCAGAGAGGTTATAATAATCCTCTTTTTTAAATGGGCAACTCATTTCCGGACTCCACCTTAATTGATACACCTCAACTTTCTTAGGGGGTTTTACGGCATCTTAACAATGACTCGGCAATATAAATGTGGAAAATTTCTTGAAATTTCTCAAAATATATTCAAATTTATTAGAATTAAGGTGCATTAATGATGTTTTTTCTTTAAGTGGAATTTTCACGGACCACTATATTTTGTACGAATGGGAATATTGTCATATTGTAAGCTATTGGTCCAAAAGGACCATGGTGAATTACATTTTCTTTTGAAGAATGGACCTGAAAGACTTCTGCTTTTAGTGTTGGGAGTTCACATTATGTATAATATGAGTGAAATTTTGTAAAATTTGATTAATTTGTAATGAATCACATAATCTTATCAACACAAATATGCAATGTAGATTACCCTTTCCTCTCTCTTTTAAGCTCCCTGTCTTTCTCTCTCTTCTCCTCTCCCTCTTTCTCTCTTTCCCCTCTCTTTCTCCCTTTCGTCTCCTTTAATGTCCATCACCTTCTACCAAGTTACTTGCTTCCGTAAGATTTTGGGTCAACCGCATCAGCTCTGTAAATTTTGCCAATGGTCGAACTCTTGCACTTGGTTGTGAAACTTAGTTGCTCTCGACTTAAAACCCTAAAAAAAGGCTTTGCCTTCTGTTCGTTTATGGTTATCTCCAACAGGTTTGTGTTCTTGGATGAATTGAAACACAACAAGAACCATTTTTTGCACGATCTCCACTATTATCATCACATGAATTCGGTTGAGCTTTTTTTTTGTCGGTTTATTTGGCTTAGTTTTTTTTTTTCCCTTTTCTACCCTCTTATTTGATAACCTCAATTCACGTTTTCCCATTTCCACCCAAATTGAGCTGCATTGCCCTCTCAAAAACTCTTGAAAGCCCTCCGAGAACCGTTAGAAACCCTGAACTATGACTCACCTTAACTCCAGCCTGACCTTTCTTGACCTGGCCCAGTGTTCTTTCACTCTTGCTAGTCTCTGTGGACCTACTTTGACCTCTGTTGACCTGTGATAACTTGTCTTTTTGGCAAGCAAACATATTGACCTCAACTGACCTGTGTTGATCTCTGTCAATCTGCTCTGACCTGCATTGAATTTCAAAAAAGCCCGCGAAAACCTAAAATCTTTTATCTCCTCGCTTAACCTATTATAACCTTTCTCAACCTTTCTTGACCTTTCTTGAGCTTTCTTTAAGTCATTGGTGTTGAACCTTTTCGACCTCTGTTGACTTGCTCGAATCTGCATTGACTTGCATCGACCTAACACATCGCCATAGGTCCACTTTGGAGCCATTGACTGACATTGACTTCCGTTGACCTGCAGGCCTCGTCGGCCGTCTGTCCCACGATGGCACCAGCTTCGTCCTCAAGTCCAGCTGGCGGCCGAGGCTTGGGTGGCGCTGCTTTTTTGGACTCTTCTGATGCAGCTGCCATGCAGCGTTTTCTGGACCGCTCTCAGCAAGCAGGGGCCCTCCTGGCACGTCGTCTTCCTCTTGTACCTCTTTGTGCCTGGTAGGCGTCTTCTTCCACTCTAATTCATGTGCTTCCTCAACACCTTTCTCTGCCCGGTTGGCGCTTGCTTTCACACTAATTCACGTGTTTGCTTAACTCCTCTTTCTGCCCCGTACACTAATTCACGTGAGGCGTTTTTGTCCACTCTGATTACAATTCTCCTTGGTATCCACACTAATTAAGATTTCCATGCTACGTCGTTGTGCCGGTTTGGCGTTGGAAGCCACACGGGTGCCGAGTATCTCGCAGGGTCAATCGAAAATGGATATGTACCTTTTTGAATCTTTTTTCTTTGAGTTCTTTTTTGAAAGAATACACCATCGATTGCTGTTAAGTTAAACAACAATGGCGATCAACATTTATTTGTGTGAAAACTTCTTCTGTTTTTCCCCTTCAGGGACTGTTCTCGGACAAACCCATCTTCGTCAAATGCTTGCAAATCACCATTTGTCACGTCCCCTTCTCGTTCTCGGAGGTTTAATCGGAACGATGGGGGAAAAGACGAAAGATGATACCGTACTTCGTCTTACTCTGGAAGGAAGTGGATTTGCGATGGTGGGACTTTACATTTTAGAGGGAATCTGGACAGCTACAGCCGCTAAAAGACGAAGAACTTGTTTTGGACTGATGGGGGGATTACTTTTACTTCAGGTATTTATCATTTTTAACTTCAAAACGGTACAAAATCTACGAAGGGAATCACTTTTACTTATAGCTTTTGCAAAGCGGTTACTTTCACTCCAATTGGTGCAAAATTGATAAAATTGGTTCAAAGTTGAAAAATTAGTTCAAAACTGGTAAAATTAGGTCAAAATTTACAGTAATGGTAGTACAAAATTGTGAAAGTTAGACTTGATACGTCACAAAGTTTCACAAAGTTTTTAAGGATGTTGATTTATTTCTGCTTCTCTCTCTCTCTCTCTCTCTCTCTCTCTCTCTCTCTCTCTCTCTCACCCCCCTCTCACTCCCTCTCACTCTGTCGCTCTCCCTCCCTCTCTCTTGCCCTCTCTCTCCCTCTCACTCTCTGTTGCTCCCGCTCCCTCTCTCCGTCTCGCTCTTTCCCTCTCTCTTCCCTTCCCTCCCCCCGCCCTTCTCTCTGTCTCTCCTTTTTGCCAGGCTTTGCAATTTTTATTTGCTGGTCGAAATCCCTTAGTCTCCAGTTGGTTGGAAATAATTATTTTTTCCGTAATTCCCGGAGTTTTTGTGGCGATTTTAATTTTTTTTGAAGATCTTTTTGATTGGGAGGGAGAGGATTTGCTTCCAATAGGAGGGGGAGGAGGAGGAGGAGGAGGAGAGGGAGAGGAAGATCTCGAATTTGAGGCTATGATGAGTGATGATATGGACCAAACAGAAGGAGAGGAAGAGGGAGAGGAAGAAGGAAAGAGAGAGGGAGAGAGAGAGGGAGGAGAGAGTACGCGGGATAGTCAAGAAGAAGCTCCGAGACTGGGAAAAGAAGCCTTTTTGGAAAGTTTTAATCTATTTAAAATTGGAAATGGGGGTTTAAAAGGGTTTTTAAAAAGGGCTTTTGAGTTGGTTAGTCATAATGAGACGAAAACAAATCCGTATGCGGAAGTTTCACTTCAAAAATTTGAGAAAAACGAATTTTCTCGGAAAAAAGATGAATTTTCTTCGAGAAAATGTGAACTTTCTCCGAAAAAAAATGGGAGATCCAGTTCACATAGTAGTCCAAAAGGAATATCTGGACGATTTTTGGGAAGCAAGGGAGAGAAGAGGAGAGAAGCTGAAGGAGTAGGCGTAGAGAAATGGGTGAAACAAGGGATGAACATAGAAGAGAGAGAAGAGAGAGAGGAGAGAACGACGCGACAGAGTGGGCATTTTGAGTATGTGAATGGGTCAGTTTTTCAGAATGGGGAAGAAGAAAGAGGAGAGAGGAGCGAGTTCAAGAAAGAAGAAAGGAGGGAAGAACGAAGACAGGAGGAGGTGGTACAGGTAGAGATAGAATGTGAGTTAAGAGAAGAGAGAGAGGACTTTGTTTGGGGTTTTGGGGGGGGGCAAGTAAATGGTCCTTGGGCCTACCTTAGTTTTCCGGGAGAGAGAGGGGAAGAGGATAGAGGGAGAGAGGAAGAGGATAAAGAAGGCGAGGAGAACTCACGGTTTGTAGAGGTAGAAGGAAGAAGAGAAGGCAGGGAATTAGAGGACGAGAGAGAGAGGGAGGTGAATTACCAAAGTGGGAGAATCGATTTTGGGGAACGGGAAGGAGAGAGAGGAGATATAGAAAGAGGAGATCATAGATTCACAAATGGTAGATGTAAATGGAAAGGGGGAGAGGGAGTGGCAGAGACATTGGATGATAATCTGGTATATTTACAGGACGAGAGGGAGAGGGAGATGCGTAAGTTGCAAGTTTCACTGTCGGGGAAAAGGTGGGGAGAGGGAGAGGAGGTTCCGTGGAAGGAGGAGATAAAAGAAGGATGGGGAAGAGTAGGAGAGGGGGAGGAATCTGATGATTCAGACGTGGGAGATTTCAGGTACTTTTTTTTTTTTTTTACTTCATGACTTCGACAATTTCACGTTGTTTTGGCTTGAGCTTTTTTTTTTTTTCCCAGACGTGTTTAAGGCGATGTAAGACAGACAGAGAGGGGGAGAATGAGAGGAGGGGTGGAGGGAAGGAGAGGGAGTGGAGAGGGCAAAAGGGACAGGAAGAGGTAAAGGGGAGAGAGAGAGGCGAGTGAGGAGAGGAAGGAGAGGGGAGGAGAGGGGAGGAGCGTGGAGGAGAGGGATTATCATTCATCTGTTTGTTCATTCATTTTTTCATTTATTTATGTAGTGATTTGGTTTTTTTTTTTTTTTTTCTTTTTTACTCAGACAACGGGAAATACGAGTTACTCGAGCCGGTATTTTACGAACTCTCCAAATGGGAACCGGTTTTGGAAGTCTCTTATTCTATACCCACTGGGTTCTCTCCTCTTCCTCCATTCTCCCTCGGTGGTTAGGAGTTTCTCCTTTTTGGGGACTTTTAACCGTTTTTTTCCTCTCCCTCGGTCTCATTTTCGTTGCGGAAGTTGCCAGGAAACTTCTTCCCAAACGTGTAAACGGATTCTTAGCGTGGATTGTCGTTGTTTTGGGATCTTATTTTCTTATGTCCCAATTTTTTTCTGATTTTCGGTTCGAAGAAATGTCGAAAACGGTCACCGGCGGAGGAGTCGGTTTTCCAGGAACTTTGACGATAAACATGGATCCGAGAAATTACGGAAACGGAAGTCCATTTCCATCGACAAATGCGGTCGGATCCGTAAATCGACATAGAACTCCGTTAGATTCGTTTCAATATGGAGCTCCGTTAGTTTCGTTTGCCGTTCCCTCGTTATGGATTGTAATGGGACGAAATATGTTTGGAGTTTATCCGGGTTTAGGGTTAGGGTTTGGAATGTTTTGGTACTTATTATTGATTTTGTGGAGTACCGGGCTAGTCGCGTATCAAGAAATGGGAGGGATTTTTCGAGGAACCGGAGGAGTTTTAATGGGTTTAACTTTGGGAGGTATCGCTTTTGGATTGGAGAGAGGCCCGGAAATTTCGGAGGAGGAGAGGAGAGATTTTTTGGCAAGAATTGGTGCTTGGAGGGCCGGAAGGTTGACTTGGGGAAGTGGAGTTCCTGATAGAAAAGTGAGAAGTTATTTTATCTATTCTCTCTCTCTCTCTCTCTCTCTCTCTCTCTCTCTCTCTCTCTCTCTCTCTCTCTCTCTCTCTCTCTCTCTCAAAAAGACGGCCTTGTATACTATGATATTTCATATGGAAGTTTTTACTTTAGGGGAGTTTTTGAAATCGGGGAAAACACATGTACTTGCCATAAACATAAACTTACCTCTTGAAGGTGCATATATTTTTAAAATTTCTTGATAATTGTTGAGTTTCTAATATTTCTATAGAAAAACAAGTCTCAATATTAGGTTTTACATAGTTTAAACATGAACTTACCTTTTGAAGAAATTTTGTAACCGAGTTTTGAGAGAAAAACTGGGTTGCTCAAATTTTGGAATATTTTTCAGAAATTTTATGTTATGAAATCTGTAAACAAATCATACACAAACCAAACAAAATTTGGAGCATTAAACACACCAAGTAAAAAAAAAAGAATAAATAAATGTATTATGTGTATATAAAATAGTAAAAAAATTGCTTGTCAATTAAAGATGCACTTCAAGACTAATTTCTTCAGGACTAATTCTCTATTTTTTTTCCCTCTGTTTTTCACTTTTGTCTTTCTCTTTTTTCCTTCTTCCTCTATTTTTCTCTTTCCTCTTCCCTTTTCGTCTTTTGTCCTTTTTTTTCCTCGTCTCCTCTTTGCTTTTTATTTTTCTTTCTTTTCCTCTCTCGCTCTCTCGCTTCTTCTTTTCCTCCATTTTACAGTCTTTGGGAGCTTTTTTAGCCATAATTAGTGTGGTTATTTTGGTCGCGGTGGGACTTCGGGGAATTTACAGTCCTCGGAAATTTAGTTTCGGGCAGGACCAAACTTTTCGAGTTTTAAACTTAAACGTGCAACAGGGTTTTAACCGGGCAGGCAAAAATAATTTCGAAGCTCTTCGGAAAGTATTTCGGGATCAAAAACCTCATGTAATCATGTGAGTTGTTTTTCTGTTTTTTTTCATTTGTGTTTCAATTTTGGTTCCTTGTCTCGAAAATAAAGTGTTTCAAAAGTAATTGTGCTTGACATCATACCGTATTTTACATTAATGTAGTGTTACGAAAGTCGTGCGGAGTTAAATTCCGTTTCATGATTAGAGATTGATATCAGTAGAGAAAATACAAAAATAAGTTCTTTGTTTTTTTTTTGTCCTCGGAAAAAATTATTGGTCCTAGAGTTGGTGGATTCTAAGCGTTTGTTAGAGATAACTAATCTAAGTTTCCTTTTGCCACGTGGCTCATTATGGGCCACTTAACTAAGTAGTGTTACTGACAATAATTTTTATTTCGGGTCAAAGGAACAGACACTCTGATTAACTCAGCGAGTGATTAACTCTAATAGTGATGCCTGACGTAGTATATCGAACGAGTTGAGGTCCAATATATCGCGATATCAGTATAACTTGATATCAAGACCTTGAAACATTTATCGAATTTGAAGTTTATTGACTTCGACATTTATCGACTTTGCCGACAATTGTCGGTATCGCGATAACTGGCGACATTCAACCGATAAATGTACAGTACTGAAAACTGTACATAAATCTCAGTACATAAATCAGTACATAAATCTTTACCAAACAGAAAATATGTTTTGCCAAGCCGTCAGTGGACACTTGATTGGCCGGATATTCTGCGTAAAAAATCTGAAAAATAAAAATCAGGGTGCAAACATTTAGTACACACAAACTTTATCATACGGCGGTTCATAATGGTACGGTACAGTGTGTGGGCCATACTAAGAAAAAATTCAGCCTTGATAATGGTACGGATACCAATGATATCGTGATATTGATATTGTTACGAAGCGATAATTGCCGATGTTAGTTATTGGCTCGATGTATTGATTATCGAGACCCTTCAAGAAGGTACATACCGACTATCAAATTGTGCCTGATTTACGACACTAACTCACCTATCTGTAACTTTATCCAACATCCCTCTACACAATTTTTACATGTGAACAAAAATACGATCTTATACAACGTTTTGTACAAAAAGTAGGAATAGTTTTCACTGTTCCAAAAAAATGTGCTTCCTTACGAGGTCACTCGGAGCTAATGCAGCCATTTGAATAGTTTTTTACAGTCCATGTGGTATCATCTAACGATGGAAAACTCACTTTTGTTTTTTTGTTTGTTTTTGTAAAGTAGAATCTGTTCACATCATGTTAACATTAAAGATGGACCAATAATATGACCGGCAGTAAAGCCGTATTAGGAACAACTGGACAGTGGGCAAGTGATAGGAATGTGTCCACGACTCTGAAATTCACATACATATTCAGTTCTTTATTTGCTCGATTCGGATAAATATTCGGACAAATAAAATATTGCGTAGCAACGACAAACTTATGACTCTGTGTCCAGTATTGAGGAAATGGCCTCCATATACATCACTAAAAAATAGTGTTTGAGTGTCTCATGAAGAAGAGTTATTGGGATTTTGATATAGTTTCCAAAAAACGAAAAATGGGGTTTTCAAGGTTTTTTTGTATTTTAATGTCTACTCGTTTCTTTTTTCTACAGGCTTCAGGAAACAGATCTCTCACATATCGTCCACGGAAACCAAGATCTGGTATGAAGCTCGCTTCCTCCCTCTCCCTTTCCCTCTCCCTCCCTCTCCCGCTTGAAACCCTGCCCCTCAGTTGCAACCCTCCCCCTTTTTCTGGCACTTTTTCTGTCTATTTCCCTTCCTAGTGGGCTCTTTTTCCATCCCTTTCTCTCTCGCTTTCCTTTTAAGCTTACCCTCCCTTCATCTTCTTCTGAACACCGCTGACTCTCTCCCTTTTCAGCTCTTTTTTGACCTGTCCCTCTCCCTCCTTTAGTCGTACTCTCCCTTTTACACTCAACACCACTCTCTTTTGCTCCCTGTTTTTGCTTTTTGCTTCGTTTCTTATCCACACTATTTATGAAACCGATTTCACTTTCTGGAACTCTTCTGGGTCTTTGCAAATCTGGACACTCTGTTTTCCATATCATTTGTCCTTTCATATTTTTTGTGATAAAAGATACACGCCAGGTTTTGAAAAGGAAGAAAAATGAATGCAAAATAGGGATCATTTTTGCGTTTGAAATGAGATTTATTTGATGTTCATGTATTGTATATATGTTTATGTGTGTGTGTGTGTGTGTGTGTGTGTGTGTGTGTGTGTGTGTGTGAACAATACGTAATATGTAATGTATCATATATAGTGTGTGATATATATTATATAATATCTAATGGCAGGAGCTATCTTCGCCTTTCATTCGTTTCTATTTAAGCCTTATGTACCCTGTATACTTAATGTGGCAATTATTTTGTTTTATCATTTTGTTTTGGGTATTAATGTGGTTTTTAAAAACACAGGTGGATTATTTGTCTACATGGGAGAAAATGTATAGTCTTTCTACTCCTCCGACAAGGTCGGATACTTGGGGGTGTGCAATTCTCTCTGTTTTTCCTTTCAAACTATCGGCTTCTGAAATCCTTCCCTCGAAAAATGGGGAAAACGTGTGTTTTCAATACGCGACAATTGTCGTTTCGGATAAGGAAGTTCATCTCATGAATTCCCATTTTGGAGATTTGGATATGGATATTGAATTACAGGTGAAGAGAGTTCCGAAATAGTTTTTCCAATCCTCGGTATCGAGACCGATGTCGAAAAGAATAAAACGAACTCGTCGTTGTGGGAACAATCTACGAATTCGAAAAATACATCGAGTGGGGCGTTTGTAAATTCGAAGGAAGAAGACAAAAAATATGTAAAAAAACCTCTCGTTTTTGCCGGAGATTTTAACCTCGCTCCTCTTTCTTTTCTTTATAATGGCTTATTGTCAAACGGCCTTTTATATGATACAAGAGTCGTAATAAAAGGTCCATATAAGAGTCCAAAAGATCGAGATCCCGGAGCCGGGTGTGTTTTGTCGTCTAGTGACTTGAAATGTGTATCTTGGGAGGAGCCCCAATATCCTCAAAAAGAAACTTCGGATGGATATCCTCTTGTGGTGGGATTCAGAACAAATTTCTAAAAGACGTTCTCATTATTATTTGTTTTTCATTTTTTTTTCCCTTTTTTTTTCTATTTGTAGATGCAATAAGTGTAGTTTTCTTTTTATTTTTTTCTTATTTTATTTTTCTTCTTCCTTACAAACGATAGGTAGGCAAAATGTATTTAAGGACGATTTGGGCAAAGAGGTGTCGATGAGGAAATTAGTCATTATGGGAAAAAGACGAAAGGCGTAACTTGCCTGTACATTGATATCTATATTTTTTTTGTTTTTCTTAGTTTTTGTTTTATCATTTTTTTTATGTTTTTTTTCGCTTTCTGCACCAATAAAAAAGCTCGGATTCGAATCTCCAATCTCTTCGCTGCTCTTTTTTTTTTTATCTGTATGTGGTTACTTTTTTTCGAAGTATTGTATGTGGAAGTACACCATGAATCGCTATTAATGTTGATAACGAATCTCGGTTTTTATTTTGCCTTCTAACCACGAACTAGTGTTATTAAAAGCATATATGTATTTCCTCGACACTAAATCTTTAAGCCGTCCAAAACTTTTCCTCGTCATTTGCATCAAAAGAGAGAAGAACAGAGGGAGGGGGGAGTTTTTTGGTGAAATTGTTTTGGCAAACCCTGCCCCAGATACAGTCGTCAGCCTAACAGCTCGTCATGTGAGTGTGGCCGCCCGTGACGCGGCTAGGAGGAAGAAATGTGATTATGCCCATCGCGATGCTATTGATGGCTTCATTCTGATGGCGGTCGAGATATTTGGTTGTTTGGGCGTGGCTTTGGACGAGTTCCTCCGTGCTTGTGGTCGGCGGTCGTTCTTGCGGCGAGGACGTGGGAGCCCTACAGTATTTACTTCTTTTTATCGTCAACGTTTCTCTGTGGCCCTACAACGAGTGCAGTCTTCTATCCTCATTCGATCGTCTATTGCATTTATGGACCGTCGACGTGTTCCAGAACCCCCTCCTAGTGCTCCTCCGAGATTCGGGGACTTTTCGTTGCTTTTCATAGATTTTTTGTTGTGTTGGGGTTTTGTTGATACATGTTGGATCTTTCCTTATATGTTTTGTTTGCTGTTTTTTGCTTCTTTGGGTGTTTTCAGTTTACCTGCCATCATTTCGTACTTTCGTTGCTTTTGTCTTGCTTATCCTTTTTGATTATTCCCCCACATGTAGTTTTTCAGTTTTTGCAATGCTACTTTTTTTTTGTTCTCATGGACTGAATGGTTTACCATCGCGCTTTTTTATAAAGTCAGCCAAGTTATTTCCAAATGGCAATGATTTACTGCTGTACAATTACACCAATTTCAAATGTCACTTTTTGGCCCTCAGTCTTTTGTTCTCCCTAATCTGTAGATCCATTTCTAACCCACACTAGAACCACCACACTACATCTGGTGATTACGCACGCAACCACAAGCATGCACGAAACTTAAGGTGACGTTAAAGTGAAGATGTTTACAAAAATTTGAACCTCTTCATTCTATGTCGTACACTTATTTTGTTTTTATCTGTGAACAACATTTTAGAGTATCTTGCCAATATTCTCCACTCGGAGGTAACAATGACCGTTGGATATTCATTCGCGAGGCATTCACTTTGGAATGCACAATAAAGGGAAGTGTAACCTACAAGGTACGGAGGGTGCACCAAGCAAAAGTACAACTGTAGTGTGCAAAGAGAAAATTGTGAGGTTTCAAGTGCAAAATGTGAACTGCAAAAGACAAGAAGTGTTGAGTGCAGAATGGCTATAAAAAAAGTGAAATTTGAAAAACGGATAGTGAATAAACGTCAAAAGTGGAAAGTGTAAATAAAAAGTGAAAAATGAAAAATGAAAAGAAAAAAAGGAAAAGGCATATAAAACCTAGAAACATGAACCTGGCAACCTTTTCCATTCCACTTATACTTCCAAATAAAACAAACCAAATAAAGAACCAATTTCAGTTTGTTTCTCAGTTTCTAAACTTAAAATTAAGCAAACAACTTCTCCATTCAATTTTATCCATGAAAAAAAAAAAACAAAAATTAAAAAAATCGATCAACATTATATCTCTCTCCCTTAAAACTGCAAAATTGCCTATTCACAATCTAATCTTCGCTTATAGACACCAAAAGAAACACAAAATGCATACGTTGTACTCGCACCTATTTTACTGTAATCATATTCACCGCGTGCGAAACAAACGCTTATTAGAGTCACGAATGAACTTAAGTGAAAGTACACATACCCGTACATTTCGACAATTTATACTCATACCTATTTTAGTGTATAATTATGCACGGTGTAATGATTGTATATTCGCATACCCAAAATAGAATTATGGATTTTTACAGGGGACGGACGCCACGTCGTACGGAATGTCAGATTTTGTACTTCTACCTATTTTACCGTATATGCTACGAAGGCGGATCATGTATACCCAAATCAGCGTTATGGAGAAATTACAATTAAACATTTTTTTGAAAATGGTATTGATACACAAATTAGAGTACATGACACTAATTCATTATATACACTAATAATTTCTATACGCTAATAACGATTCACGGTGTACATTTCAATCCACACCAATTATAGTTTCCCAACCGACTCGAACATTTAGGGCAAACCAATTTTCCCTCCACGTTCCCCTCGTGTACTGTAGAGGGAGGGAGGGAGAGGGAGAGAGGGAGAGAGAGAGAGAGGGAGGGAGAGGGAGAAAAAAAGAGAAGAAAAAAAGGTTAAACGAATCGAGTTTCAAAAGGAGTATCTTTCATCAAAAATGACTTTTTTCAGCTTTTTTTTCAAGAAATAGCCTGAATGAAAACAGAAAACCAAAAAAATAGGGATTTGCCATTTTAATTTTTCTTCAATTCTCACAAAATCGAGAGAGAGAGAGAGAGAGAGGGGCAGGGAGAGGTAAGAGAGAGGGAGACAGAGAGAGCGAGAGAGAGAGAGAGGCAGGGAGAGGTAAAGAGAGAGGGAGACAAAGAGCGGAGAGAGAGAGAGAGAGAGAGATCCTCACCCTCTTTCATCCACTGCATTGGTTCCACAAAAATAGAGGAACATACTACCTCCGAGCTCTCTCCTCTTCCTCCTACCCCTCTTTGCCAGTGGGGAATCGCTCCCTCTCCCGGTTCGTGAAAAAGAGAGTTTTCTGAAGTTATCAATAATCGTCGACATTTTTTACATCGATAAAAACTCGAGGAGGAACCTTTATTAACATTTTCCTGTCCTTCTTTACTACTGTTGTTTTTCTCTCCCTCTCCCTTAATTTCTGCCCCAGAAATCGGCATTTGTATGGAAGGGCTCGGAATATCAGAAGAAGACGAAGTCGTAGCAGGAGAGGGAGATGGAGAGGCAGAAAGAGAGGAAGAGCTTGGATCGGTGGCGAAATTTTCACTTTGAACTGTTTTGCCATCCTTGAAAGATTTTCCTGCAGAAAAAAAAAAGGAAAACAGATGGTTTGACCAATTTCAGTCAAACATATAACGTAATATTCACGAACTGAAGCCGTTATTGAAAAAATAGTTTATCTAATATTAATTCATCTTGAGCATTTCTTTCTTACTGTGAATGAGTTAAATTTTTAAGGAAACCTAAATTAGTGTGGAAAAGACAAAACATTAAGGAATTGGACCAGAATTTGGAGGCAACGGCTTTATTTTTTTGTTGTCTATCTTTTCAGCCTGATGGAGGCATGTATATAAAGAGGATAAATGGGGATTAAAAAAGTTATTAGAGAGCTCATTTACAAGTCAGTGTGTCCAAAACATGCGAACGAGTTCGATTAAAAGGGTCAAGAAACAAAAACACGGGATTAAGAAAAAAAATAAAGGGATTAGGAAAACATGGGTACAAAACAAAAGCCACAAGTTTATCAGAGATGAACAACAAGGGGAGAGGGAGGGGAAAGAGGAAGAGAGAGAAAGACGGAGAGAGAGGAGGGAAGAGAGAAGAGGAAGAGAGAGAAGGACGGAGAGAGAGGAATAGGGAGGAGAGGGAATGGGAGTGGGAAAGAGAGGGAGAGGGAGAGGGAGAGGGAGAGGGAGAGGAAAAGAGAACTGACCGAGTTGTTGAACCTGAAACTGTCTATAAGATGGATGGTTGCGATCGATTCGACTCCCCATCGCCCCAAAGAGGGAGAGCTGGGAGGAGAAGCCCAGGACCCCAGTGTTAGGAAGAGAGGGAGAGGGAGAGGCAGAGGGAGAGGGAGAGGAAGAGGGGGAGGGAGAGGTGATCTTAGCATCATCACCTGAATGAGTGCTAAAGGAAAGTCATCATGGGAAAGAGAGAGAAGGAGAGAAAGAGGTAGAAGGGAGAGAAACAATGGCTTGAGAGATAGAGGAAGACGAGAGGTAAAGAACGACCCAAGAGAGGGAGAGGCAGAGTGAAAGAAAGAGAGGAAGAGGACAAGGGAGAAGGTGAGAAAGAAAAGGGGAGAAAGCGGGCGGCGGAAGGGGGGTGGCGGGGGAAGGAGAGAGAGAGACACCTGTTTCAGAAAACCTTTGTTGGGAGAGGCTGTAGGGCTCACTTTCCTCACTTCTTCCAAAGCCTCTGTCCTCCCTCCACCCCCATTGCTCTAAAAAATTAAACTTTATTTTTGCATAAATTCATACACTTTATTTAAAAACCGATAGTATGTATTTATTTAATTTTGTAACATAATTTTCCAGTCGAAAACAATTATTTTTCCTAAAATTCGAGTTGTACGACGAGAATTAAACCGAGAAAAGAAAGGTAGAAAAAAAAAATACGAAAGCAAAATTGTGGAATCTTACACTAAAAAGGTGGTGAACTTGGGGACTTTTTTAAAGTTTTTGAAATTCGACAACTATTTTAAATTTTTGAAATTCGATAAATATTAAATAACTCACAGTATTTAGTGTGGATGAAATTATAACATCCATACAATTACTAATCGTTGTAATCCACACTAACCTACTTGTGAATAAATTGGTATTGGAAACAATAATTACACACACTAATTACCGTGGAAATGATATATTTCAAGAAAAGTGGAGTAAAGGATTCCAATTTTGCTAATGAGTTAACACATTTATTTAAATTAAACATAGACATGGAAAAGGGGCACGTAAAAGGATCCCGGAATAACGGAATGAGCGTTTTTTTAATGTTTTTGAGGACTTTTTAAACGTTTTATTAAAGCATATTCTACACAAATTAAATGAACTACTAGTACATATGATTACCAAATCATTTAGTAAATAAGGAAAAGACGATTCATTTGGTATCGCGAGGCTAAAAGTAAAATAATTTCTTTTTTTATTTAAAACAGGAATCCTTTCTTTTTGAACAAACCATGTTTTTTTGTTTGGTCGACTCGAGTAAAAAAATAATGGAATAAATTGTGACAACATTTACGTTAAATAGAAACAAGAACCTATTGACAACACCTCACATATTTGTTTTTATTACTTTTGAATACAATGATGGACAACAAATTACATGGTTTTGTTAAAAAAAATAGCGAACAGGAATGCCATTTGGGGAAGTTCTACAATATTGTTAAAGTGTATCCCACACTAAATTGTATTTTACAAATGTTTTAGAACATTTACGTGACATATATTTACCAAATTCACTAAAAAAACGAATAGTAAGGACACTGAGCTTAAAAATAACGTTGATGTGAAATTAGAGAAAAACAAACAAAGAAATCAGTCCAGCATTTTCAAAATATAATTACAATTTCATATTATTATGAAGTGTTTTACATCTAATTCGTGTTCTATATTAACACAAATTCGCCAAATTCACTATAAAGAAAAGTGATGAGAATATCAGGGCCACAAATAGTGTGGATTTGAAAAACAAAAATCAAACAAAAAATACGAAATCAAACAAAGTGGAAACCACAACCAAAAGTGAAACCGAAACCGAAACGGAACAATCGAATTCTTTAAAGCCTTCAATTTTTCATGTTTTCAAAGCCATTTGAATTGGTTTACCGCACGGGAACCTTTCGAATCTCCACATAAAACCGGACTAAAAGATTTATTCCGTTTTCATTTAAGACATTATAACACGGCCTAGTTTTCTTATACCCAATTATACGCCTTAAATTACCTTCGCAAGAAAGGCCTTCTTTTCGCATAAGATATGCGGCAATTACTACCGGACTGCTCCCAAAACCCAGAAAAAAAACCCAATTTTAACAAATTTCCTGAAAAAACTCGAAACGTAACAAAACGTAATCATAGATTGCACACAATTCGCGAATTTTCTGAATGTATACTAAAAAATGGACACAAAACGGCAAAAAAAAGCAAAAGATATTCCAGTAAAAGGGCGGAAACATGGCAAAGTGACACACCCGCATTCTGACGACAGAATTCAGCAAAAAAAACATCAAAAAACGTTAAAAACCGTTTAAAAATGGCCAAAAGAGGCCCAAGAACTGGAAAGGATCCAAAATTGCACCTGCGAGAAATGCCAGCCTGGCAATGAACAAGAACGGATCCGTTTTTTTGTCCTTTCTCAATGAAAGCAAGGCATTGGTCTAAAATCTGGAGAAGATTTTCGTCTTCAGTGTCGAGAATCGGAAAGTGGAGGCGATTCACAAAAATGGAGGATCCGTCGGAGGAAGAGAGGAGGGAAGAAATTTCGGAAGGGGAGTCTGAAAAAAAGAGTCCAAAAAAGGAATAAAAAGAGGAGACAAATTTCAATTTAATGTAAAAAGTACGGTTAACACTTCCTTCCAAAACTTAGGGTTTCAATTTACTGCAAAAAGTGCGGTTAACACTCCCTTCCAAAACTTAGGGTTTCAATTTAGTGCAAAAAGTACGGTTAACACTTCCTTCCAAAACTTAGGGTTTCAATTTAGTGTAGAAATTAGGGTTACAACTTCATTCCACAATTAGGGTTCAAGAAGCGGCAAACAAATTAGGGTTTCAAATTCAAACGAAATTTACATAATTTGACTGACCAAAAAAAAAAAGCATGGCCCATCGAACCCTACCATGATTTCCGCCTTTTCCGTACAAAGAGAGTACGTGCGAAATATCCGCAGATTTCAGAACGCAAACGTCACAACTGTCCTCCCAAGTGCCCACGTGGAGGCCTTTCCGCACTTCACGCATTGCATGAGGCTTTGTTTCAAAATTCGCGCGTTTTAAAAGGTGTCCGCATGTAACTAGTACTGTACTTTGAAGTGGTACAGTACGGAATATTACTGTACATTATTTTTTAGTGACGAGTGACGATGCTCCGTACTACTTTGCAGGCGTTCCAATGTGCGAAAATAAAATCGATAATTTGAAATGTGACGGTTGTAGACGTGGGTAAAACCTGTGACGGTTGTAGACAACCACAAATTCTGCGACAATTGGTGATCTACAAAATTAGCGAGGGCTGTAGTGGTTTTCACTCTTTGTGACATCGTAGATGTTTGTGGTTTTGTGACATTGTGACGTCATACTCATTTATGACGGCATCCACGTCACTGCACCGTTCATCGTTATTAATGTTATAAGTTGTGTTTTGTATCGGTAAGGATTTGCCGATAACCGATATGGACCTTTTTTCGGGTACCTAATAATCGATATATTGGTACGATATATCGTTATCGATGTTATCGCCATTGAATAACCGATATAAATAAATATCGGCGATATACGTACGGACTGTACAGATAAATGTGGCCAGTACACTCAACTCTACGTCATATTCCCGGGACGCGCCGCGGACCCCCTTCCCCCCGATTTCGGTAAATAATCGCGATTTTTCCTTATTTATTTATTATTTAAGGGGGTTTTACTCGGGTTCTACGCTCCCATACCCTTCCTCAATGTCCTTTTGACTTTTAGTTACGCCCATAGATGTCCAATTCGTACGGATTTGGACTTTTTGTGAAAATTGCGTAATATTCGTCGATTTCATACTTTTCGTAAAATTCGTATAAATTTCTCTGTACGGAAATGTACGAAAATGTACGAAAAGTGAAATACTAGAAAATCCTTTAAAAAATCTTTAAAATTACGAACAACTAACATAATGTACGAAATTATACGGAAAGTGTACCATACACACCTAATAATACGGCAAATCTTTGTCAACCGTACTGAAATATATAGGAACGTACGGCAATGTACCCTATAAACCCTGAAATCCCCCCTTATAATAACCCTAAGTAGTACGGAAATGTACAAACATTGCACGTAAATATACGAAAAATGTAGCGCAGCTGTACTGAAATATACGAAAATGTACGGCAATGTATCCTCCAAACCCTAAAATTAATATCCCTAACAAATACGGAAAATACGGCCACTGTACGTACATGTATGAAAAGTGTGCGGCAGTCATACTGAATATACGGAATTGAAGGAAATGTACTCTAAAACCCTAAAAATCATTTATATAACTCTAGAAAGTACGGACATATACGGACCATGTATATAACTGTACAAAAAATCTACGGGTGCAATGGAAGGTACTTTATTATACAAAGTAAATAATATAATACAGTATGTTATAAAGTACTATTGTATGCATACTATATTTTTTTAAGTTATCGCCGATGTGGAATTTGTTGGTCTCACACCGATATATCGGAACCTCTGACCGTTCGATAACCGATAACTATCGGTATCTGTGTTATCGCGATAATTTTTTTAACGATACACAACCCTAGTTATAAGTTTAATTTTGTTGCACTATTTTCAGCCCAAAATCATAAACTACAATACACCGTGAAGCGCTATTAGCGTTAATAACGATAGTTCGGCACGCTCAAATTTTGACCCTCGAACCTAAAATAGAATAAATATCTCTAGTTGTTTTTCCAAGTTAATTTAGGTATTTTTTGATTAGCACTAATAACTTATTTTGACAACTTTTAAACAGTATAGTGTAAAAAAAGTGTCATTTCGTACTATAATTGCTCGTTATCGTAAAAACAATTTTTTGCTTCAATGTGAACTTGTCGTTTTTAATTGTTGGCATGTAATAATAGGGACATGCTGAACTAGCGACGAGGCAGCCTGGTCGTTGGTTGTTGGTTCAACGGTGAGACTGCCTTGTCACTACACTGTGAATCGTTATTAGCGTTATAAACGCTATATCGACGCTAACAATTTTTTAGGGTTTAACTTGAAATAGAATTAATAACACTATTTTTTTTACGTTAATTAAGGTTTTGGTGAATTAGTGTTAATAATTCTAATTTACCATTTGATTGAATAGTGTGGTGTACGGACGTATCAGTCCGTACAAAATGGTACTTTGTTAAGTAGAAAAGTACGAAATATGGATTAAAATAATCGCGATCGCACGTAACCATAGATGTTTAAATCGTGCGACTTTTTCAATTTTTTCGATTGAAACGTATAATTCGTGACATTTGAAAAAAACGCAAAAAAACGCGATGTACTTTCTGTCTGGTAAACTGAACGGACAATTTACGGGAAAAGTACAATATTGCCATAAAATGTACGTTTTTTTACATAAATGTACGGAATTCGAGGAAAAGATACGTCGTAGTTATTGGTAATTTTTGTCCAGTGAACTGAATAGCAATATCGCGAAAATTGTACATCATTTCGTCGAAAATGTACGGACATTTTTGAAAAGAGACGTTGGAAACGTCACACTATTTTTTTTGCAGTCGCGAGAAGGTAGAGAGAAGGAGGCCATGGCTGCCTGTCAAACATGCATAGACAGACGAAATTTGATAAAAAATTGCACTTGCTGACGTTCGAAACCGGGTGTGCGACATTTGTGGCGTAGCTTAAATTTGCATTCACCGCTACCAATTGATGATAGAATTCCGATATGGGGTGTGACATTTTTTTAAATATTTATAATATTTTAGCGCTCATTTAACGGAAAACTTACAAAACGTGCTATATGTAGATTTTTTTTGTTTTACATGTACGGAATAGTATGGAAGGAAATTCATTAACGATTTTTAACAATTTGTTCAAAAGGTTCAATGCGTTCGTTACGTCTAATTCGTTGCGATTGAAACGTTAGCACTAATCGCTATGATCAACTATGCACGTAACTCATAATAAAAGTCAGGATGAGATCGTACCTATTTTAGTGTAAACATATTCATCGCGTATTAATTATACGGGAAAAAAACCCAAATTAGAGTTATGAATAAATTAGAGTAAAAGGACGCGACGGTGTACGATTTGTCAGCTTTTGTACTTTTACCTATTTTAATGTGAAGCTGCCATCTGGTAAAAGTACTGTGAAGATCCTCCGCTGTACCCAAATCAGCGTTATAGATCAATTAGAGTAATTTTATTTTTTCGAAATCTCGAAAAATCCAAATTAACATTAGTGACGCTAATTAATTTTTAACACTAATAATTTCTTAACGCTAATAATGATCCAAGGTGTAGTGGCGAACGAGGCACATTCGTCGCTTGACGAAGCAGTCTGGTCGTTGGTTGATGCTTCAAGGGTCAGACCGCCTCATCGCTGGTTGTTGGCAGTTTGGTCACTGAATCTGCAGCCTAGTCGCTGGTTGCTAGTTCAGGGTCAGGGTTGTCGCGTCGTTCGTTTTTCCACTTTACTGTTTTTTAGGGTTTTCAAAATTTGAAATCTGAAAAGTCATAGTCAAAAAATGTACGAAAAATTATGTGGACGAAGTAGGGTACGCGTTTTATTAATATTTCAAAATTGTTCAATGCAAATTGTACGTAGTATTCGTGTGTTTGTTTCAAGTGTAGTATGCAAATTGAACAAATATGGTTGGGCGCAAATAAATACCAATTGAAAGTACGATATCGTGGCGAAAGAGTTCACGGTACTTACTTCAACAACCAATAGCATTTGTTCCCAATAGATGAAGACTTAGGGTGAACCTCCATCAGCCGAAAAGTGAGATTCATTACTCGAAAAAGTGCATTTTCGTACAAGGCCAGTGCACTTTCATACAGGGTCGTACTGCTTTTTTTTTGATAAAACATGATAACTGGAGATTTGTGAAGATTCTCTAAACTTTTGGGCGAAAATTTCGACCGAAACGCTCTTTCTGACCAGTGTGTGGCAAGTCTCCTCAACTACCTTCAGGAGGAGACTTGCCACACACGGGACGTGTCTATTCGTACACTTGGAAACAAAAAGGTATCATCCACGGCGGACGAGCGATGACGACCTCACAATTGCCAAAGGCCACATACCTTCGTACAGGGCGGGTTTGAAAGCGACGAAAAAATCTTTGACGCAGGACATCTCCCTGGCGACTCTTTCCTTCGTGGAAAGGACTTTGCGTACAAAACATAATGGCAAGCTATAAAGTACAAATTTTCATTTTGAAAATGATTTCGAAAAGGTTGGTACAACGAAATGACAAGAACGTACAAATTGTACATTCGCGTAGCGCTGCTAGATATTTAAATTTGTGTTCGTCCGTACATACGCCGTTAAGATTTTGTGCTTTTCGAATCTTTTAATATTCTCGGCTGGCTGAACAAGATCCTACGTGGTTCGAATCGCAATCCAGCATGTCAGCAATTGGTGCCTCGCTAGCACAACCTGATGGAGAAGTGATACAAATATCATTGCCAGTAAACGTACCCACGTGTCCGTATGATTACTGGAAATGCCTGATGGAGGTTCACCCTTATCCAACCCCAAGGCCCGCAAAAGCGTTACATACAAAAACATCCGACCTCAATTCATAGAGAATCAAACCCTAAAATTCTGCAAGGCCTGAATATAGAAGTGTCGGAACATATAGCTTTTTTTTTTCGAAAATGGCAAACACAGGGGACTACGTATCAAACCATTGTAATCACTGGTTGAACCACTTACTAGGGTTCATGAAAACGGAGGCTTTGGGTGTGTTCCCACATGCCAAAGTAGAGATTTTTTTCAATCATTTTCCTCAAAAGCTTAGCACAATACCGATAAAATTACAACCGTACGAAGAAAGTGAAAAAAAGTGAAAGTACAATTTGCGTCGGCGTCAAACTTACAATGTACCATATGTTGGCGTCTTTCGTTTTTCGACCCATGGCCATGTCATGGCACGTCATTTCAAGCTTTACCTTGAAACATATCAGAGATGTGTTTTAAAGTAAAGTATCATCATTCCACAAGTAGGAAAAAAGCTTGGCACGTTTTAGAGGATTTCAAAAGTTTTCTGCATGACGTTTTTTTTTTTTTTTTTCATTTGCATCCAGAGCGCATGTTTTTTTTCTGGAGGTGTCTCAAGAATTCAATGCCATTTCACAATGGCCAAACAGGAGGGACGAAGGCAAAGACATGTTTTTCAACCATGAACAACACAGGGCTGAAAAATTGTACGTCTACAATGTCACGCAGAGGCATGCGACGTCACAAGCAATTTCAAAATTTACTGTGCGACAAGCGTTGTTGACATATACAATCATCAAACTTAAGTTGCGACACCGTTTTTGCGAATTGGGGCACTTGAAAAACGTGTGCAGAGAATCTTTGCCAGAATACAAAGTAAGTTTGCTAAGTTACGATTACATGGGGACACACCCTTACTATCATGACCTTTTGTCGCCCTGTGCTTATGAGAAATTTGAGAATTGGGATGGGCTTCCAAGAGCCGTGGCTCGAAGTAAATTAATATATTTTGATATGAGATTGTATATTCATCCTAAGAGATGAGGGACTTCGTCACACCATCATCTCCAAGTATCTTGAGATCCATATTTGGGACACTTCAAAGATCTGTAGAAAAAAAAAGGCTCTTTCAGTTAACCTTGACAATTTGATTTTTGGTGAAAATAATAAAGACCGGGAAAATATGTCGGGGTTAATGAACATTTTGGAATAAAACATATCGTGATTTGCAATTTTGAGGACGATTTTTAATTAGATAACCATTTTGTTTGACAAAAACTAAAATAAATGACTTTTCAATCCTCTCTTTCCTACACGTTAATCAGAATTTAGCCTCTTTCACAAATAGACAGAATAAATTATTCGTCTTATTCGTTTCATCCAGAAAAAGCTTGAGATTGCCTCTTACTTTCCCCTCGCAAACGCACCTTATAAGCCAAAACGATAAGATTTTAGAAAATAACTTTACAAAACCCACCTTAAATATCAGATGTGAAAACCGAATCGAAATTGAACAAATCTCTTGAAAAAATCTTCTGATTCCTTCAACGAAATAAAACCAACAAAACCTCGTTTTCTCTTACTTCAACATTTGATCACCCTTCCCATAAACTCCAATTATAAACCTTCACCGGTTCCCCAATTTCACTCAAAACCATTTTTATTTTCCTCGTGTCTTCTTCACTTTTTGCCAAAATAATCGCAAAACCTCCTCCACCGGCCCCCACCAACTTGTACCCCAAACTGAAAGGCTCCACTTTTCGAAAAATCAGATCCACATGGGGATTGCTGCAATGGGGGTCCAATTCTTGATGAATATCCCAAGTTTCTTTTAAAATTTGACCGAGGTTGTCGATTTGTCCCATGGAAAGACATCGTCTTCCCAAATCTGCAAGCTCTATAAGCCGTTGGATTTTCAAGATGAGTCGAGTGTCACGTCGAAGATAGCGACGAACCACTTTGTGAAGAACATTTCGGGCGAGTCGAACCTATCAGGAAATAAAGAAAGAAATAAAGAAGAAGAAAAGATGAGAAAAAAAGAAAAAAGGGAAGAAAGGAAAAAGAAAATGAAATGGAGAGTACGACCAAAAAAACAATAAAACAAAACAACAAAATCTTAACGCCAGAGGAGAAAAAACAGTAATATCATTATCACCATTTATCGGTTGTACACAGCCTGAAACTCTCATGGATCAGTTATTAGCCTTTGACCAAACTTGACCAATATTGACGCTCACTAACTTAACTCGAACTCATTATGAAAGCGCAGGCCTCTCTCCCCCTCTCTCCCTCTCTCCCTCTCTCCCTCTCTCCCTCTCCCCCTCGCCCCTTCTCAAGCCCCTGTTTGTTCATCCATTCCACCCTCCTCCTTATCCTCCTTCCCCTCCCTGTCTCTTACATTTCATTCTCCTCTCATCAAGATAGCCGAAACCCACCTTTCCTGTAAATACAACAACCAGACGATTTTCTAGTTTGACTTTTAGTGAGGCCAAAAGTGGGAGCTGGTCCACCGCCATAGTCATCGGTTTTGTCGGAAAACTGGTCGTACATTTAATTCCCGGAAACAGTCCTCCCACTTGATCTTGCCACCCTCCTCCTGTCCCCATTTTCTGTTCCAACAAAAGAACTAAATTACTCACGAACCCATCTTCGACGGTTGCTTCCTTTTCCGGTTTTCGATTTTGTTGTTTTCTGATTTCATTTTCTTTCTCTGCTTCATTTCCGTTTCCATTTCCGTTCCCATTTCCATTTCCAATACGAATTAACAAAAGAGCTTTTACGAGGGCAGCAGCCAAAATACTCGAAGTTCCCAAACCACTCCCTCGTGGGACGTGTGCCCAAGTCTCGATATCTAAACCCCATTTTTCGTTATCATTTATTTTCCCTTTTCCTGACTCAATTTTCGAGGATTCGCCTCCAAAGCCCGTCACAAGAAGTGACGCTTTTACGAGACAAAAGGGGTCTTCGAGTGACAGCTGTTCACTTATAGAAGAAGGATCCAAAATAAATTTCGACTTTTCAGCATCGTCCCGAATTAAAATACCTGTTAAAATTAATTTCCACGTTTACCATAAAAACCAAAAAGCGTCAGAAAAAGACACAGATTAAGTTGAGAAATGTACACCTTCCCATGCTTATTAGTTCCACTCTCGAAAGATTATCATAAGAAAAAGAAAAAAGAAAAAAGAAAAAAAAACGCCTCTCCCGCCACTACCTCCCTTCCCTCCCTCTGAACTCACCGGGTGTGTCTGTCACTGTCACTCTCGCCCCCACAGGATTCTCTCCCTCCAATAAGGTGGCCATATTGAGGACTCGCCCGGTCCTCTCCAGACTCCAGGGAGGCGTATCACTCCACCCCCCCGCGATGTCGAGCCTCACAGGGAGGACCACGAGGACACTGTGGCCCACCTTGGGGACACCTGGCATCACCTCATTGGTTCCCGAGGCACCTGAGAGAGGAGAGATTGTTTTGGGTTTTTTAGCCGGGGAGTACTTTCTTCACACGGGAATCGGTTTGTTTCTGTCTCTGACCCCCCCTCCATCCATCTCGATACCTCTCTGACTCTCTCACTCTGTCAAACTGTCTCCATCTCTCTTCCCTCCCCCCCCCTTCTCCATCTTTCTCCCTCCCTCCGTCCTTCCCTTTGCCTCCGGGCCTATGACAAGCATACTCTTAAGTCTTTCTCTTCTCTCGCCTCTCTCCTTCTCTCCCACTCCACCCCTCTTTATCTCATTTCCCATCTAAGGTAACAACACTCAAAATTGTTCCATACGCCACTTATCTCCTTGCCAAGATTATGTAAACAAATTCGGGAGGATATGGGAATACAGAAGATAAAAACTTAAAGACTAAAAAACTATACCAGGTATGACAAAAGTTGTGGCCTGTCGTCCTATTGCGACAGCTGTCTCGTTCGCCACAGCTCGCCAGATGGCATTATCTAAAGATGCCACGACAGCATCATCTTTTGAAAGGTCCATCATGACTTGAAGAAGTCGACTTTGAGGAATTCCCGACAGATGAATTTTGGACAAATCAAAAATTTCGGAAGAAGTTGAGGACTCAATTCTATTAGTCGACGGGAAATCCTCTCCTCCTGGAAGTGAGTAAGAAATATCAACAAGAGATTTTTTTAGCTCCTTGCATAAGTCTCCACCCTCTTTCAATCCTCTTTGCGAAATAAGTTCGGTCAGTTGCGAAAAATTTCGGCCCAAACTGCCCACACTGACATTTACTTTCGCCAATTTGTTTGCGATATCGGACCGGCGAAGGGAAAGTCGCAAATCCAACGCACGAAAATCAATGAGACGGTGAATCTCACTCAGTGATAGACGGTCCAAATTTCGCCACATGTCATTCATAGAAACATCAGAAATTGCATTCAATTCTCCCACACTTAAAATCCTACCCGAGCGATAAAATCTGGATTCTCCCATGAGATACATGGCCATATGGAGGCCATTAGTATCGAGAGGAAGAGCCGGAAACAGACGAGCATTCCATAAACTATGGGGTACATCTTTCTCTTTTTTAATCCCTGACTTTTCCAAAGTCGTACTCTCCTCCGGTTTTCCCCAAATGTCCCTTTCAGTCAATCCTCTCTCGCCCATCCACTGAAGCCATGGCTCCCCACAATATGTCCCTCCTTTCTCAGAAACGTCTTTTGGGTTGTCTTCTACTCCACAACAGATGAAAACTTCTCGTCCGTCTATAAGAGGAACTTGCCAGAGACACCGGTTATCGGGAACCACCAAAGGAAAACCTTTCTGATATTTTACCTGAGAAGTCGAAACAGCCATGAGAACACATCGATTTCCCACTCGAACTCCAGAACCGAGGACAGAAGAGCAAATCAAAGAGCCCTCTCCCACACCACAATTGGTGTGGATTTCACTTTCCATAATGACAGCTGAAGGTGCGACATGACAGTCTCCCCCAGAGGCGAGGATGCTGAGGTGGCGACGTGACATTCGTCCCGAATACGAGGAACTGAAATGGTCGAGGATTTCACCAGATGTCCCGAAATGTAGAAAGACCAATTCTTCTGTTCCCCCTCCCCAAAGAAAGAAAAAACAAGATATGATTGTCAAGCGGACATTCTTTTCGTCACAGTTTTGTTATATATACCAGAAAAGACAAATCCGCAGGGAGTTAGTACCAAGACTGTGTAAACATTTAATTTTGTCTCTAGAATTTATTTTTTGGCAAATTTTACGAGTCTTTTTGGTAGAAGACCAGAATAGAAAGGTGTGAAGACAAGGAAAGTGTGTATAATTTCAAAAACGAAAAAAACAAAAGAGTGCATGAATTCAAAACCCTTCATCTTAAAATATGCAAACCAGAAAAACAAAAAAAACGGGACCAACTAGAAAAGGAAATGAAACGAAATAGAAATTTATAAGGAGCATAAATGAACCAATACAAAAAATGTAGCTGAAAAAAAACGGACTTCCAACAAAACGTACTCGCTACATGATGATAAAGCCGTTGTGATTCAAAGGCGTGAATAAGACGAAAACCAAGAGGTCTTTTTGAAAGCCAGGCATGACAGGAAGGAACCCACGAACTTGCCAACTCCTCATAAAGGCTCATCTGAAGAAACAAAATAAAATAACAAAATAATCAGGAAGAATTCAATAAAAGGTTGACAGAAATTTTCTGCAAAAAAACAAACGAAATGCAGAAGTGTATTTCGAAACTAATAAACTGCCTGCAAAAAAATAAGGGGACGATGTCAGGAAAGACGAGGAACAAAATTGGCAAATGAGACAAAAGTAAAACAACCCACAAGATTCAAAATCAGAAGAAACAGTTTCGACATCTTTATCGAAAAGGAATTGGTCTATGGAGAATCCAGTCACTTGTAAAAGCGACCAGTTTTTAAAATGGGTCCAAGTTCTATGTCAGTCCGAAACATCCCATTTACAAAGATCTTAACTCGTTTTAAAAAAGTGAACGAAACACGGAAAAAGAGTGTCAGAGGAAAACTGGAGTTCAGACTTTGAGTCATAGATGTCTCATTCGCATAACACGCACGCATGAAACGCCCCAAAAATAATGAATATACACATGAAACAAATGCACTGTTTATAAAATACATTGACCGACGTTGACTTGATAATAAAAGAAAAAATAGAAAAACATTTAATCAAAAATACTACTACAACTTAATCAAACTTAACTCAATTTCTTTTTTACGTTAATATAGGTACTCTTTAATTAGCATTAATTACTCTCGACTGTTTTTGATAGTGTAATGTACGAAATGTGTCATTCCACACTAAAACTGCTCATATTTCGTACAGACGTACATAATTAGTGTCAGAAAAAGGCGTCGACACGGGAAATTGAGTGTGTCGCCACCGAAAAGGGCACTCAGATTTTATTCCCAGTCATAAAGACGAGGGAAAATCGCGAGAACCTGTTCCCACATGTTCAAGCGTCGAATATATGAACACATACTATCGCGGCTACAATATGGGAATGTGTATTCAAATTAGTGTTAGGTGTACAAATTAGCGTTAATTTTTGTTGGCGTTAGGTCCCTTGAACCCAGAATAGAGTAAATACACCCTAATTGTTACTTTACGCTAATTATTTCTTAACTCTAATAGCGATTCACGGTGTACTTTCAACCCTTTTTCTGAAATTTTCCGTACATTTTATCCATAGACGAAAAGTATACGAAGTTTACGAAAAGTCCAAAAACTAGAAAAAACAACATATTTTCATAAAAAAGTTAAAAAAAAAAAAGTACGAACAAGACATCTATGCTTTGAATCCACTTGAACATCTAAATAAAATTTAGGATTGATCCCTTCCACTATCTTCTCTTCAAAAGCAAAAAAAAGAAAGAGAAAAATGCATAAAAAGAACACAGACAAGAACACTGTACAATTCCGAAACTCCCAAAAGTTTCCTCTCCAAAACGAATGCTTTTCAAATAAGTGCAAATAGTACAAAAGTAGAAAAAGTACAAAAATAGAAAAAGTGTGAAAGTACAAAAAGTACAAAACCTACCTCTTCTTTACTCTCAAGCAACTCTTCTATGGGATCGGGATCCTCCTTCGCTAAATTAATCAGGTTTTGCCACGTGGCGCCTCGCACTGCAAATATTCCCGTATCCAACAACACAGATCCGTTCCCCACAACGGCTCCGTTTTCCACCATTTGCTTCACCGTCGGTTTTTGAAGAAGACCTTCGACCAATGGGATGCTGCCACCTGACACGATCTCGGAGCTTTGGACTGAGGAGGAAACTATCACACCATGACGAGTCGCAATGTCGAGAGGAGACGGGACTGTGACAACCACAGCTCCATTTTCAGGAATGGTCATGGATGCGGAATCGAAGCAAGCCAGAACATCGCCAGTCATGATGAGGAGGCCACCTGGCATCATCACCCACACCATTGGCTCGTCAGTTATTGTTTCTTTAGTTCTGGTTTTTTTTCAGATTCTTTATTCTAAGGCAATGGTCAGGTTTGGAACATCTACACCAATCGCCAGAATTAGTATCGTCAACAATCTTTAAGGACCAAGTCAATTTGACGTTTTTTTGACGAAACGGGAACCTATAATGTTCAACGATAATGTAGGTATCGATATTAGTCAGGATTGGGAATGATAATATAAAAATGCATGCTGAGACAACCCACATTAATTAGTGGCAAATGATAGGCGGAAATGTGAATAACTCAATTTTGAGTGTTCCTACACATGCATTAAAGGAAGACCATGAGAAAAATGGCCAATAAGCAGCAAAACTGGGTTGGATATTAACATATACCCTTTCCCTTCGTCATATTTTACACACATGCATATATATATAAAAAAAATTATATATATGTAAAGGTACATGTATTTACAACATAGATATAATATGTATGTACACACACACACACACACACACACACACACACACACAAACACATAGAAACATACACATATATACGTATATGTACACATATTATAATACATCGCATGCATACTATATATAACATACTTACATATATGCGTATATACATATACATATGTATCTCTGTGTCTGTGTGTGTGTGATTGTATGTAAAATATGACCATTGCATCATTGTTAATCTCTATTATTGTTTTTAATAAATGATCTTCCTATTGTTTTTCAACTCCATAATGTTATCCAATTACCTCCGCTTAAGTTTTCCACCACAGGTGCTGAAACGGCCAAAATGTGGTCAAAAAGGGTATAAACTGCTCCGTCTGGCTCCTCTTCCCCTAACAATGGAAATGGAATAAACGGCTTTCCAATAGGATTTGCCCATGGAACTCTCTTTGAATCTCCTCCAGCGTGGATCAAAAGTACTTTTAAGCACTCTTCTCCAGCTAATTCGCTTTTTTGAGCTTCATTTCCATCGTTACCAAAAAAAGAATCGCATGCATTTTCTTGTGACCCTTCATTTCCTTGAGTTGGATGTTTGCTCTGGAAAAGCAAGTTGTCAAACGATTACTCATTCGCATTCTGGGGTTAAAAATGATTAAGAAGACAGATGAGTTATTAAAATGGCTGCGTATCGTGCAATAATACCCATGTTGTCCACGTGTTCTTGTCTTACTTTATATTGTGCAATTTTACCTATGGTGTCCACATTTTTTTCAGCTTTAAATTAGGCAACAGTGACCATATTGTCCACCTTTTTCTTTACTTACTTTATAAAGTGCAACATTATCCATGTTTTCCACATTTCCTTTGACTTTACTTTATATTGTGCAATAGTACCCATGTTGTCCACATTTTTTCTGACATTTTCTGACATACTTTAGATTCTGCAATAATGTCCATTTTGTCCACATTTTTTCCAGCTTACTTTATATTGTTCCATCAGACATCGTATGGCGCTAAGTGTTGCTCCTCCTGAACCTATTCTCGTTCCATTTGGATCGGGAACCGCCAATACAAAAGTGCTTTCCGCAATTCGTCCATTCCGTTTGGCCGCCAATAGCTGACTGCCACGTGGCACCAAGAATTAAAACAAAGACTGAGGGAAGGAGTCAGTTTAGCCCTAAATAACAAGTCAGTAAGGAATCAATAACAAGGAGTCAGAGTAGGGGTCAATTTGAGGCTTGAAGGGCCAAAACTCCTAATAAAGTAAAAACTAAAAGAAAATTTCGGTACAGCTTCTTGTTCCGTTGCCCTATTGGTTGAGAAGGTGAATCGACATAACTTATATGGAGTGCTTAACACAAGTTTGATCAACACTACTCATGATTCAAAACTACTTAATCCACATTGACATCTTCACAAACACCATATTACATTTCGGTTGTTCCATACTTTGTTTACAAAAAATCGAGTTGTCGCCGCCCAACACTAAACTTTCCACTTTTATTAAACCGTTTACAAGCGCTTAAAATGTCAAGTCATCCTATTAAGCGTATTAAGCGTGCGACATGTTTTGTAACATTCAGAGAAATTAGTATGTTTCACTTAGAAAGTGTGCCTAATGCTAGGGCATATTGGACATTAAATGCAACGCTGACCTCCGTAGGGCTACAAAGTGAATCGTCAATTAGATTGATCAGACAATGTATGTGCCAATTTTTTGCCTTTGACCAAATAAGAGCGCCTTTAATACTAATAGCATCCATAACACTAATTCTTTACGAGCCGGTAAATTGGCCACGTCACCCATACCTAAATTAGAAGTAATAACACTAAAACAGCCATCATACCAATAATCACCTCCAGAGTCAACATAGCATGTATAGTGTCACGCAGTGTCCAATCAAATGCAGTGGGTAATCCACATTTGTTGTAATGGTCAATCCACACTAAATGGTGTAAAAACATCGGACGCGGTTTACACTAGATTGTGTGCATAAAAAAAATGAAATAGGGTCCAAACCAAATGGTGTGCAAAAACAACAGGGAATAGAGTCCACACTAAATAGTGTGCACAAACAACATGGAAGGGGGTCCACACTAAATCCGGTGAACAATGCACCTTGAGTACAAAAGGGCTTGCGAAGAACTTGCCGCTGTCAGAACGATGGCATCCCAAGGAGGACATCTTTCGGGAGCCCGGACGGAAACTCGGAGCCGAAACCAAGCGCTCTCGAGGAGGGAGGTGAGAGAGGTGGGAGAGGAAGAGGAATCAGGAATTTCCATTACGGGATAGAAATGGAGCTCGATGAGGTTGGGATCCGGGACAGGGCTGAGGTTAGAGTTAGCGTTAGGGTTAGGGTTAGAGTTAGATTAAGGTTAGGGTAAGGTTAGGGTTAGGATTGGGTTAGGTTAGGGTTAGGGTTGGGTAAGGTTAGGGTTAGGGTTGGTAGGGTTAGGGTTAGGGTTGGGTAAGGTTAGGGTTAGGGTTGGGTAAGGTTAGTGCAAGGTTAGGGTCGGATTGAAGGTTAAGAAAAAGGTTTAACTTAGGATTGAGGGTAGGGTTGTGACAAAGAGTGGGGGAAATTTAATTTGCTCAGAATTTATTGTAAAATTTTGATTGAAAGACGTACAAAAAAAATCAGTTTAAGGCTGAAGTTAGCACAAGAGTTTCATTTCGAACAGGTTTAGACTGAAATCCAGAATAATGCTTTGGTTGACTTTTGGTTTGACCTTAGGGTTAGCTTTTGATTTCGATTACAAAAGTCGAGGACGGAAGTTAGAATAGGAGATACACGTATTTCGCAGCAGAAAGCCCTCATATTCGAAGGAACAAGGTCTGGTTTGTTATTTGTAGCAGCAAAAAAGAATAAAAACGGAATCTTTAGCAAGAATATGGTGGAGCCTGTAAGGCCCATGAGCCTCCTGAGGCCCGTTTCGGTCTAACGACAACTTTTCGGTCATTTGACTTTTCGAAGTATAGTACATTACAGTACAGTATTGTATTGTACTGTACTGTACAGGTAAGTACAGTACAGTACAGTAAACTACACCTTGAATCGTTATTAGCGTTATGAACGCTATATCGGCACCCCCAATTTTTTAGGGATTTACCTGAAGAGAATTAATAACACTAATTTTTTTTTTACAATAATTAAGGTTCTGGTGAATTAACGTTAATAACTCTAATTTATGATTTTATTGAATAGTGTGGTGTACGGACATATCAGTCCGTACAAAACGGTACTTTACTAAGTAGAAAAGTATGAAACATGGATTAAAATAATCACAATCGCACGTAAAACTGCGCTCAGAGTGAAAGGGAGAATGACATCGTACCTATTTTAGCGCAGAGATATCGATCGCGTATTAATTATACTGAAGGAAACCCAAATTAGAGTTATGAATAAATTAGAGTAAAAGGACGCGACGGTGTACGATTTGTCATATTTTGTACTTTTGCCTATTTTACCGTGAAGATCTTGATGGCAGATCCATTGTTCCCAAATCAGCATTATGGATCAGTTAGGGTGAAGTTCCATTAGACGAAAAGTGAGGCTGTTTACAGAAATTTGGACCTCTCCGTACTATGCCGTACCTCTTATTTTGTTTTTATACGGAAAACAACATTACAGAGAATCTTGCCAATATTCTCCAAAAGTTTGGGAGTTAACAATGACCGTTGGATATTTTTTCGCGAAGCATTCGCTTCGAAAGTTTCTGTAATTGGTGATGTACCTCGCGAGGTACATCACCAATTACAGAAAAATTTGAGCCGCGACACGTTGGATAATGAGCATACGTGTCAATATGGCAACCAACGGAAATCAAAAAATTTCGCACACGATATACGCATTCAGAAATCCAACAGAAAATACAAACGAAATCTCGTAATGCACTTTTGTCACGCTATTTTTGTTAGCTCCCAGTCGTCACACTATTTCCAGCAGCGCTCATTCGTCACGTGTAGAAACAATTTGTGACGCGTAAAAACATGAACCTTAAATAAATGACGTGGTGTCTGACAATGCGTCTGCAATGAGGACAAAAGTTGTGTTAAACGATGACCTGGTACGCACGTACATGGTACGCAAATGAAGATTTTTGGTCGGTGTGAAAATCATTGACGATTTTCAATAACAAATCTGTAGTGACGTGGCACCACACTTCTGCTAACACGTGGATTACAAACTCTGCGCAATGGAACTTCGTTCAAATTGTAGCATTCTGTAATGTTGGCCGTACAATTACAGACGATCTGTACGCTAAATAAGGTGTCGATATTGTAAACGAAATCGACACACTGCCGATTACAGTTATCAAAATCTGGATAGATACTGCCGTACCTCTGCTCCTTTGCTAAATGCCTACATCCCTTGCATCCCTGACATGTCAGTAAAATTCAAAGTTTTCGGATATCCACTTGTCAGCCATGTGTATAAATAACCCAATCACAACCCAGGAACTGTTTGCAAAAATATGGAACTCAAGACAATATGTAGAATCCACTCACATATGGTTTCTCCGCCAATAGGGCTGATTACAATAGGGCTGACAATAGGGCATCTCCTAATTTCAGAATTTCCAAAAGGCTTTAGAGTACATTGCCGTACTAAATAGTACAATTTCTACGAGCCTATACATAAAACTGTACTATGAATATGCACCTGAAACTTTTCAGCAGATCCGACAAAATTTAGTCCTAGCCTTATGTTCTCAAGCAAACGTGTTATGTCACGATTGACACCATAACAACTTGGCCTTTCCAGTTTCTACTATATTAAATTATTAACCTTTTTTATACATCGCTTGCGCTTCCCCCGAAGCACTCGTCACTTCTCACTCATTAAACTGCACGCTCTTTCCTCATCCCTCTCCCTATCCACTCTCTCTCTATCTCTCTCTCTCTCTCTCTCTCTCTCCCCCTCTCTTCACAGGCATGGCTCATTCGTCACGTGTAGAAACAATTTGTCACGCGTAAAAACAGGAACCTTAAATAAATGACGTGGTGTCTGACAAGGCGTCTGCAATGAGGACAAAAATTGTGTTAAACGATGACCTGGTTCGCACGTACATGGTACTCAAATGAAGATTATTGGTCGGTGTGAAAAACATTAACGATTTTCAATATCAAATCAGTAGTGACGTGGCAACACACTTCTGCTAACACGTGGATTACAGACTCCGCAATGGAACTTCGTTCAAATTGTAGCATTCTGTAACGTTGGCCGTACAATTACAGAATGTCCTAATGGAACTTTTGCTAATCGCAGAGACGATTTTTGCTGCGCGCAGGTACACCGCGAATCGTAATTAGAGTAATGAAAAAATTAGGGTAAAAAAACCAGAAAAAACAATTAGAGTAATGAACTCTAATTTATGTGATATAACTTTTTCACAGAGGAAGTTTACTCTAATTTATTTAAGTACTCTATATTAGGTTATGTCGGCAATAAATTTCCGCGCTGAAATTATAAACACTAAATTGCGTAGATGTACAGAATCTGTCAGTCCGTATAGTTTTGACGTCATTATGACGTTAGTATTATTTGTCGCGCTGAATGTCAGCTGATGTTCACACTGACGACGATGCTGTCGACGGACGAGAGTTATGCGAATGGCTTGTTTTCGATGTGATTGATTTTTCGTTTAGTGCGATTTCACGTGCGAGCGCGATTGTATTAAATCATTATTTGTACTTTTTTACTTAAAAAAGTACAATTTTGCACGGTCGAACGTCGTCCGTACTCCACACTATTTAAAACAAACCTATATTACAATTTTGTTACGCTAATTAAACTTACCTAAATTAGAATAATGAAAAAATTAGAATCATTTACTCTATTTGATGTAATAGAGTCGAAATTTCGAGCGACCGAATTAGAGTAATTTACTCTAATTACGATTCGCGGTGTAGTTGACAGAAATTGTACATCTGAAGTACAATTTCGTACAGGCTACGTACCTTTAATTTCAGATCTAACGGTCAATCCGTCGAACAACTTTGACTGGCGGAATATTGTACCGGCGGTTAAACAAGTGTCGCACTTGCAAACGTCGACCGTCATAAAAAAAATAAAATTCACACGACCGGCGCAGGTTTACTGTAACCAAACTGCGGCAGCCACATATAAATAAAATGGCTGCGCGCAGGTACACCGCGCATCGTTATTAGTGTCAACGACACTAATTTGGGTTCTTAAAATTTTGATTTTTTTCCTCAAATAGGATACATGATTTTAATTTTTCCTTGACGTTAATTAAAGTACCGTACAAAATAGCGTAAAGGACGAATTACAATAATATCTAAATAGTGTGGTGTACGGTCGATGTCAGACCGTACATAAATGTACCTTTCAAGTGAAAATTTTACAAAAAATGAGTTAAATCAGACGCGCACGCATAGGATCGTGCGCTAAAAAAACGGGATTGTTCTGACACGTAAATTAGTCTTACATGTACGGATATTTAAATTTCACGACGGCGTACGATTTTTAATATTTTGTACGGATACAGATATTAATGTATATAATCGTACAACGAATATTCCATTTTTGTTGTTCCCAAATTAGCATAAACGCCGAAATTAGAATACACCTTTTAAAAAAAAAACAAAAAAATCTTAATTAGCGTCAATGACGGTATATTTACTTCCACACTATTAAAACTTTGACACTAATAACGATCCGCGGTGTAGTTTACTGCAAAAATGAAATCAACTCGCGAACCGTTACATTGAACTTGGACACATATTAAAGGACGACGTACAACATGTGTAAACTCGCACGAAACCAAATAAACTTCGTACAAAATAAAAATGCGTACCCGACTACCCGCGTATAAATATCGATGAAACTAAAATGACACGTCGTCACGTCCACGGTGGACATGACAACGAGTTGATTTCAATTTTGCAGCTAACGAGAAGTGATAAACTACCTGCGCGCAACCATTTTATTTATATGTAGCTGCCGCAGTTTGGTTGCACTAAACCTGCGACGGCCGTGTGAATTTTTATTTTTTTTATGACGGTCGACGTTTGCAAGCGCGACACTTTTTTAACTGCCGGTACAACAATCCGCCAGTCAAAGTTGTTCGACGGATTGACCGTCAGATTTGAAATTAAAGGTACGTAGATTGTATGAAATTGTACTTCAAATGTACAATTTCTGACAACTATCTGCGCGCAACAAAAATCGTCTCTGCGATTAGCAATTCCCTTTTTTTTCCGATATCTTTTAAAATCCAAATTAGCGTTAATAACGCTAATTGATTTTTAACACTAATAATTTCATAACGCTAATAACGATTCCAGGTGTACAGTACACTGTGAGTCGCTATTAGCGTTAATTAGTGTTGGGTATCGAGGACCGTTTGCCGATATTCGATATATATCGAATTTCAGATATCCGATACTCGATATATCGCTTCAATATATCGAATTTCAAATTATCGCGATATATCGCCAATATATTGCCAATATATCGTATCGTCAATATATCGAAGCTTTAAAAAAAAATAAAAAAATCCCATAAGTTTTCAAAGTCTCGTGACTTCGGACAAAGTGACTGTAAAATCTTTGCCGGTAAGAAATACGGTTTTTTCCTGAAAGTCAGCAAAGTGAAGGAGATCTCTGAGGTACATTGACGAGGTACACTTGTGAAGTACACGTACGTCATACGCAGGTACGATTTTCCAGACGAAAAAGGTCGGTTTCCAAATATTCGATGATTTTTTAGATTTGTTAGCCAGCTTACATGGAACCACTCATATCAGAACACGTATGTAAAACATTTTGACAAAAGATACGCGATGTACCAGAGGCCTCTGTAATACATAAATTTTGCTGTCCGTACTATTACAAAGACCTCCTCGCGTAACAATACCCCGAATAATTAATCATTACAATTTCAAAATTAGTACTTTTTGGTCGGTTACACTTTGCGGCGTCTACCTTTAAGTCACGGAACGAAAATCACGACGTACGTGGCATATTAGACAATTTGACTTTTTCGCTAAAAAAACATATTATATAAAAAAATAAAAATAAATAAATTTAAAAAATACTATATATCGCGATATATATCACGATAATTTATGTTGGTCTCGGTACGATATATCGAGGATCCTGCTCGATCGATATTCGATATATCGAATATCGAGATTATCGCGATATGAATCTACCCAATACCCAACACTAGTGTTAATGTTCTTTTCGTCTCTTAAAACATATTTTCTCCGTATACAACCGCGGGATTGCTAGTCGGACGGTTGCGATTGAAAGGTAAGTTTCTCAGCTTCCAATTGGTCGTCTCAAATTGAAAATCGGACAATTTTGTATGGAGAAAGGATGTTTTACGTGGCGTAAAAAAAAATTACCACTAACGGTGCAGCCCCATGTGGCTAAGTACAGGTTTTTTTATGTCGTTTTCCTTTAAAACTTAGCGCCGTACTGCTAAAGTTGGAAACGTACAAAGGAATCGAAAAATTGTAGTGTACAATATGGGTCATCCTCAAACTTAGGATGTATTAAAATTTGTCGTCTTGTGCTTTTTCAACCCACTGTCACGTCATTTTCAAACTTATCATAAAACACATCAGCGATGTGTTTTAAATAAAAGAGAACTGTTTTCACAAATAGGAAAACGTATTCTCACGTGTAAAAACATTTCATAATTTTTTGACGACGTAAAAAAGTACAAACTAGGTTTTTTACGAGTTCGCATGCACCTTATACGGTTTTTTTTTGAAGGGGTCTCGATGGTGTAGTGTCATTTCAAGTAAATGTGGAAAATCCGCGAAGGTGAAAAATCTGGGAAGTCATGGCGGTAGGACGTGAAAGGTTTAAGCAAAGGCATGTTGTACAACCGCGGTTGCAAGACTGTACCTCTACGATGTCACGCAAAGAATTGCGACATGCCAAATCGTTTCAAAAATCACGATGTGTCTTGCAACCATAGTTGTTCAAACCATATTTTACTTATGATTCAATCACGCGAATTATACGTAAGAAACGCATTGAAAAATTTGAAAAAATCGTTAAAATCGTTAATGATTTTATATCCGTGCTATTCTGTACCTGTAAAACGTTTTCTGTACGATCGTACAGAATTCAGTCTTACCGTGCGCATATGGTGCAACATTGCAACGTCTCTTTTCGTAAAAGTTTGTACATATTTCGGTAAAATTTCGTACATTTCCGTAAAATTTTGTGCATTTTCCGTAAAATTTACGTTCAGTTTACCCGACAAAATGTACTGAAAAGTGCAACGTATCTTTTTGTCAAAGTCCGTACATTTCCCGTAAAACACCGTACATTTCCCGTAAAATATCGTACATTTCGTAAATCTTCCATTCAGTTTACCGAACAGAAAGTACTCGGCGGTTTTTAGCGATTTTTTAGAAAGCCGCGAACTATACGTAGATATCGCAAAAAATGAAAAAATCGCACAATTTGAACAACAACACTTGCGACGCTTCAAAAAGTTTCGAAAAATACGGTGTGGTAAGAAAGATTGAACTCGTTGACAACCGTCACGGGCATTGTTGACGTATACAATCGTCACAAAGTTAGGTAATAATTTCAAGGAAACACATAGAGACACCTGAAATTCGGTCCGCCAAATCCGCGCAAAAAAACAAAGTAGAGTCTTTAAGCTATAAGTACATGGGGCCGTACCCTTATTTGGTTGACAATCGTCAACGATCCGGAATGAAAATCACAATCGAGCGTCAACACGAAATTGCCGAAAATCTCGGAGTAAAAACAAACATGGCCATTCAACACGTGGATACTGACATGGTTGCGTCATACATTCAATAGGCGTCTCCTTCCAATATTTTTGTCGAGCGTAGAACATCTATGTCAGTGATACACCGCGAATCATTATTACCATTAATGCAATTCGGCGCCCTCAAATTTTGACCCTCGAACCTAAAATTCAACGCCCGTTACACAGGTATGGACAGTGTCATTTTTTATCATGCCCCTTTATCATGCCCATTACACGCGGATGGATTGTGTCCTGTTTATCAAAACGTCCTAGTACTATTGTACTATTCAAGTCGTCCGTACAAATTTTTGTAGATGCGACCCAAATCAATACAACGAAAATCGTACTTGTTAAAAAGGACGGCTAGTGTAACAAGGTTATAGAAAAGTGTACAATATTGTTAGAGGCGAGGCTCTTGTGGTTGCGGTTCCAGGGCAGCGCAGCTGCTACGCTTAAGTAGCGCAGCGGAGCAACGTAGCAACTTAGCAGCGTAGTATAACAACGCAGCGTAGCAGCATAGCAAAACTGCAGAGTGTAGATTGAACTGCATGAAAATCTGAGACCTCCATAAGTCACTCTGAGACCTCCATAAGTCTTCAGAGTGGACAGCTTCCAAGAAGCCTCTAGGATAACCCTGACCCCTTTGTGTTTCAGCAAGAATTACTGCCACCCTCGCAAACAAAAACTCTGACCACCTTCACCCCTGTGAAGGAAAGACTCCCCTGAGTCGATAGCAAAAAGAATATCTGAATTTGCTCCCCTGAGCAGTAAGTTATGGAGGGTCAAAGTTGACCTTTTGTCTAGAAGCTCTCTGGGAGAGAGGGTCATATCTACCAATTTTTTCTAAGTCCTATCTCTCTCACAAACTCTATCTACTGATATACGGACCAATCATATTACTCCTCCGTACACTAAAGTACAGCTGCCGGTGTACTTTTTGTACGAATACTGTACGACATGTCTTAAATGTCGACAGGCGGTATATCCAGATTCGCTCCCTTAATCCCCGGAGATGTCGCGATCCAATGTCTTTCTACCATGTGTCATCCGATGTGGCGATGACTACAAACCGCGGAAATCCTTTTCCGTGATCTCGGCATTCATTCCGGTCATCCGATTAAATGTTTATTTAATCGTAGCCGTAATAAATACCTGCGCGGTATTCGTTTCGCTATCGAAACAAATGCGCAATACTTGTTCCTTGTTCGTACCTTAATCCGTACTTTTACATAACTGAATTTATGTATCCCGTACGCTGGTGTAGTTAAATGAATTATCCAACGTAATTGTATTTAAATAATTATCAAACCCTATACTATGTATCGTTGGATCTAGACTTAACAGTTAGAGCTACCAGTTGCCGGCTATCTATCATTCCGTAGGTACCAGGATCAAATCCTGGTTTTGACACCAATCCTTTTAGTAAATAAACCGGTAAATAAACTAACCTATTTCTCGTAAATATCTGGATAGCCTAGGCAGCCATGGCTTCATCTTCCACTCCAACTTCCTAGTGACAACGAGAAGTGTGTGTAGAAACTAATGGTTTTAAAGTATTTTCTAGGTCATAATAGAAATAAAGAAGCCGAGGCAGTCTACCTCTAACTTCTCTCTCCAACTCTCAAACTTGTCGCAGTCACTGAGAAATTGGAGAGGAAGCTAGAGCCATGGCTACCTAGGCTATCCTGAGGTTTAAAGTAGCAAAAGATTGCAAGAAAAACAGGTTAATAACAAGGTAACAAATCTATCTCATCAAGATGAACCTCAAACTTATGGAGAGGCGATGACTTGTCCAGAAAGGAATTGGTAGAAGACAACCATCAATGAGGAGATAGCCTGAATTATGGCAGTCGATATTTGGGAGTTGGTGGACTGTCCACCTAACCAAAAACTAATCGGTTATAAGTTGGTTTTCAAATTAAAACTGAACCTGGATAACACCATTGAGCGTTACAAAGCCCGATAGGATTTACACAAAAAGAAGGAATCGACTACGAGGAAACCTTTGCCCCGGTCGTCAGATTTCCCTCTGTTCGCATACTTTTCAGTCTGGCAACAGCGCAAGACATAGAGGTGCACCAGATGGACATCAAGACAACCTTTTTGGATGGAGAATTGGAAGAGGAGATCTTCATGCGGCAACCCGAAGGATTTGTGGAGGAAGGAGAGGAAAGTAAGGTATGCCGGCTGATTAAATCTCTTTATGGTTTGAAACACGTCCCTCGACAAGGGAATAAGAAGCTTCATGAGTTTTTTATCGGTCTGGAATATATCAAGATCAGCTCAGATCACTCAATCTATGTTTTTGAAGATGAGGAAGGTATTGTATTTATTGCAATTTATGTTGATGATTTGCTTGTTTTAAGTAAATCAATTGAAAAAATTAATAAACTGAAAACCGATCTTAAGGGGAGATTTGAAATAAAGGATATGGCGAAAGCAAAATATATTTTGGGAATTCCTGTAGAAAGAGACCGAGAAAGGAAGATTATAAGATTGACTCAAAAGAAAGCAATAGGGAACATGCTGGAAAAATTTCAGATGGATAAAGCTAATAGTTGTACAACTCCTATGGAGTTAAAGAAGGGAAGTGAGGGGAGTGAGGAAGAAGGAGTCATAGTCTTAGACAAGGAATTAAGTTTTAAAGAACAGAAGTTCATACAGACTATTCCTTACAGGCAAGTAGTGGGAAGCCTAATCTATTTTATAAATTGTACCCGGTCGGATTTAGCTGCAGTTGTAAGAGTGTTGAGTAAAAGTTTAAATGCTCCCACTAATAAGGATTGCGAGGTAGCTAAGAGAGTTCTTAGATATTTGATAAGAACTAGGGATCTATGGTTGCATTTCAATGGGGAGAATACTGACATCACTACTTGGAGTGATGCTAGTTATGGTGATGCTCTGATGAGGAGATGTACTTCTGGATATGTATTATATGTGGGTGATGGGGCTTGCAGTTGGAGTAGCAAACATCAAAAGGTTATTGCTCAGTCCACCATGGAGGCTGAGTATATGGCCTCTTGCTCTGCTGTAAAAGAATTGATGTGGGTCAAGTCTTTACTCGGTGAATGGTGAAGCAAATGGTGTGAAAGTATCAGCTCGGTCTTAGTGTGCGTAGTCACGTTCTTTCGAAGCCGCTGCATCCCGAGCTCTAACACCAGTATGAAATGCTACGCGTGAGGAAACATGGGATCCGGCAGGGTATGTGAGGATTACGTCCCTTAATGTTCTCGCCGCGCCATGTTGAAAAACTAAATCCACACGAGGACCCCGTGTACCCCTAGATTGAGAACGTTGTGGTAATAGGTGAGACACCTTGCGCTTGATTGTGTAACCTGCTTCAGCACCCACGATAGCGATAGCATCCCGTACCATGTTGTGAGTTGTTGTTCGCTCCCCATGGTGTGAGTAACTTAGCAAATTTACACCTTGCTCGTCTATAGATGTCACGCTCGTGTGCTTTTCAGGCACACCTGTATATCACCAAGGATTTCCGGGCCCTTTTTACCATGTACGCTTGTCAAAGTACGGAGGAGTGAGTGCACCAAGCCAAATGAGATCCTTGTTTTTCCTAAATTGAGCGGAACTTACTTTATTTCGTGTCTAACGGAGGCCGAATGACCAAGTTCTATTGTTTCAAAGATTGCAATTCAGTTACATGGGACCAGTTTGTGACAGCCTCCGTGGGGGGTACATAATGGATTGCCACGTAACTTTCTGGATATGCATCTAGATTATACTGTTAGCCGTCAGTAGGAATTTAGCTCAGGCTTGGCTGACTTTTGGTCCATTAATTACGTTAGGTCAAAGTCTGGCAAGTTAGTGTCTTTTTAAGGACTTTGTCTTTTAATAGTGGACCAAATAATAACTTCCGGCTACTGATCTAGCTAGAGTCCGGAGCAAAACTTTTTGCCCCGAGTGAAGAACGGATTATTTTTGTCTTGTTTCTATTGAATTACACTTGCTTGTCGCTCATTGGTTAATAACATAAATTTGATTTTTCGACCTACAATTTGACAAACTTTGATGTATAAGCCACTTGGGGTCAAGTAGACAAGTTGCTTATCAGTACTGTTTCCTATCAAAACCCTCAGAACTTCCAACAAACCTTTTTTTGGAGAATCTTTGTTCTGTTTCGACTCTATTACCATCTTGTTTTTTTTTATCTGTCTATTTTGGGAATCACAGTCCGGGCGGGTGGTTGGCACTATCTGCTTTTTGGGTGATTTTCAGACTTTTTGCTGTTTGAAACCGAGAAGAGTCTAGTCGGTTCCGAGCTGCGGACATCGAAGGTTGAAGGAGCACCATACCTATTTACGATACACTCGGGAGAGGGATCTGCTTTCTCTCATTGTCATCGTTTATTGCTATGGTATGTTAAGCTTGCTTTGCTATATTTCACATTATCTTTCTTTTATTCTTTTTTTTTGGGTAAGGTGATATTGTTAATTCTGGAAAGCCAATCCTATGACCTATATATTTCTACGTGGTAGTTTATTTGTGTCTTCATCTGGAGTTCTTTTTGCTTTAGAGTGACCATCCCAAAGTAAACTGAAACCCTTTAGATCAGGATAATGGGTTTTGAGGGAACAAGTGCGATCGACTTATTTTAGAAGAAGCACAGTATCGAAAAGCACCACCCGTCTGCTCGGATTAGAGGAGATAGGAGATTTAACTTTGGAAGCTCTATTTTTGGAAGTGAGCTCTAGTGACATTCATTATTCTTTCTCTCGTTACCCGTGTCATCATGTCGCGAGGAGGGACTCTGGATAACAGATCTGGAGAGCAGGGTCGGCAAGAGAGGCTTGTAAAGGAGGGACATTCTCAAAGGTCCGTGGAGTTTGAACCCATGGAGATTGTCTTTAATTCTCCGGCCAAGGAACTGGCTGGTGCTTCTTCCCCTTGACTTCCTCCAAGTCTGACTCCAGAACATTACCCTTCCTTAGCGGAGGCCGCTTGAGCATATGCTGAAGAATAGAGGGAAGCGCAGGCTCAGGCCCAGGAAAGGAACTGAGTGTCTCCTAGGGCTCGGCCAAAGCAGTAGGCTCGGAGGGAGCCTAATTTTGGTCATCTTTTAAAGGTCGGGCTCCACACCAAATCTAAGATTCCTAGGGCTGAGATTCAGATTGACCTCGCAGTTTTGACGGATCCACGTCGCCCAAGTCGTAAGGAACTCCTTGCCCTTCACGACCTCCATGAGCTGAAGGAGAACAAGGAGTTTGTACAAAGAGTGACTCGGACAGATCGAGTCAGAGTTGTTAGACTCGTGGGAGGGGTGGTGAAGATTTTGAGCAGTTCTTCGGAGAGCAGCTCTTCACATTTAGTGGCAGACCAAACACATAGAGCTCCCTATTCTCCCCCTCCCCCATCTTCCTCTCAGGACACCGCAGCCAGGAGCCCCTCACGGGGACGCACCTCTTTGCGGCCACGTAGAGGAGAAGGGGAAATCAAGAGGGAAGCACGAGATTCATTGAGGGGAAAGAGGTTTGACCACTGGGACAGCAAAGGGAGATACGCACCATTTCCCAAGGAGAAGACGTCCCCAACTCCTCTGTCAACCTCAACCGAGAGACTTGCTCCTACACCAACGCGTGTTTGCCATGCCGAAGGGTTCTCGGGATCCAAACCGACTGATCAAGAGATTCCGATTACGGGACCCGAAGATTTGTCCGAGGGATGGTGGCAGACCAGACCCTATGATCTCGAAATTTCGGGGATGGAAATAACAGATCTTACCAAAGTGGTTGAAAAAGCCAAGGAACTAGTGGAAATTATAAAATCCTAGGGACAGGCTAGGGCGGGGGCCGTACCCACCACTATAGATTGGGAGGCCTTAGAGGAAGAAAAGCGAAATGTATGGGAACATGAATTGACGCTTATTAGGGAAGCCCGACGTAGGACAAGTAGGATTCTCAGCGAGAAGATTCCTCCTACACCAAAGATAGGGCCGCATTCTAAAGCGCTAGCTACGGGGAATTCTCCTTTCGCCAGCACTCAGCCCGACATTCTGTCCTCGGAACCAAGCCGAGAGCCTCCCCTGTAGCGAAAAAAAGAGGGAAATACAAGACCTAATGTGAAGGGTTTGGGTGGAAATTTACCTTCTAAACTCGCTTTGGCTCTTCGGGGAGAGACTACCTTTGTCTTGGTGGAGGTGTCTACTGCCGTAGAGGCTTTGGTGGAGTCAGAACTGGCCGAGAGGATTCACATTTCCTTGAGGGCGTCCACACCTCATTCCACCTCTCTTAGAGGATCTCTCGAGCTCTCACCTTCTCCTCCTCCGCCTCATTTCTCTCCCTCCCAGGGACCTACCATAGAGCCCGGAGATTGTCCCACCTTCTCGCCTTCGCCATCACTTTCTCCCTCTGTAGCTGTCTGTGGGTCACCGAATCCACCAGTGTTACCCAACCAACATGACAATTGTTCACCTCTTCACCGGCGTTCCCCATCTTCAAGTTCAAGAACTCCTCCTCTCAAGACTTCTCGGAGACGGCTTAGGTAACAGACACCTTTCACGAGACAAACACCTTCTCCTCAAAGCTTCCAATCGTTCCCTTTTCTGACACCACCCCTTCCCAAAAGACATACACCTAATCTCCTCATTTTATCAGTGGAGACAATTCTCAAGGAAGAATAATACGTTGTTGGAGATAGAGGAGTAGGAAATCAAGCATCATCTTCGAGAGCAAGGTCTTCCACCAGTCCCTCCACACTTAGAGGACTAGAGGTCCTACCAGGGAGGAACATCTTTCCCCCGACCATATTCTCAGGCCCAGGTACTTCCTTTGTGGGAGGGGGATCCACACCTCTTAGGGTAGCACCTTCTACTGGGGGAGGAGACGTTTCCGGTTTTGAGGAAGAGGATAGGGGAGTCATCTCGCCTGCTCAGTTTGTCAGTCCCACCGGGCCTTCCTCTTCCTATTTCACCAATACTGCAAAGGAAGAAAAGGAAATGGGGGAAATGGCTCGAACTGTGGTCCACATGCCCTCTTTTGCTGGGCGATCTCTTCGGGAGTCCACTGTTCTGTTGTCCATAGCCTATTTCAGCCATGGACTACACTCGGAAGCCCCACAGACTACCCCTTAAACAGCTGTATTTCAGACGACACAGATTACTCTACAGTACACAAAGTCACCTCAAACTGCGCCAATATGTAGTATATAATATATATTGTAAACTCCCAAAGTTACAGCAAAATCCACCAAGGCATCTAGAAGATATAAGCTCCAGAGTTTCCCAAAAATAGCTGACAGCTTCACAAACTAACCACTTAGACTGTTCACAGAATCTTACAGAGATACTGGAATACAATGAAACTTCACACACATATAGATTCTATATCATAAAATAACTCCACAAAGTTTCACATGAAAGCATCAATCAGAGTGATCACACCAACAGGTCAAAGATGCAGAAAACAGTCTGCCATTACTTTGATTAACTTGACTGCGATACTCAAAATATTCTAAGTCCTACAAGTTATACTCAGAGAGTTCACTACTGAATGTACGGCGGCATACCAACCGTACGGTATCTACCATCTACCTAAACATTGTAAGTATACCCGAATAGTTTGAGGTATGTCAGATCGAAGAACTCTACACTAATAACTAATTAGCAAAAAGACAAACCTTTGTTGTACATAATATTTACACCGACATCTCCATAATCTTTGTATGTCAGAAACCAAGCTACCACTAAGTAACCACTAAACAAATATCATTACTCAAAATCTATACTAGTTACATTATCAGCAGCTGCGTCAGCTGCTTTGTCCGTGCCGATCATATCAAGGTAACCGCAGCTGCGTTGATTCGTCTGCGTCGCAGCTGCTCCGTACCGGCGGCGCATATTCCTCCAAAATAACCGCAGTTGCGTTGTCCTGTCTGCGTCGCAACTGCGCCGTACCGGCGGTACCTGTTTCAATATTTCGTTTATTCCACATCGGATCGCTTCGCGATCCGCCGTCCATTTGTCAATGCTTGTACCCGCCACTCAGTGAGTCTTTTACATCACTTTAGTTATATCCGTTCGTTCGCTCCCCCAATCCATGAATCCATTCAAACCTCCACATTAAATTCCATAGCGCACGAAATGTCGCGTACGCACGAAACAAACTTTTCAAAACAACATGATGTATAGCAGCTGCGCTGCTCTGTTGTATAGCAACTGCGCTGCTCTATCTGTAAAGCAGCTGCGCTGCTCTGAGACTGAAAGCTTTCCAAAAAGACAACACCTATCCGTGGAGTCCATCTTCGGACGTTCATCGTCCATTTCTGGTCTTTCCTCGTTTTCTTCCTCGATTTAAATGGGAAGCTGTGACTCCAAAAAGGGTCACTCTTGGTCAAATTTTTCTCTTCCTCTGCAAGATCAGGCGGAACTGGAATTCGGTTAGAAGAATCTGAATCCAACTCATTTTCAGATTTTATTCTAATTCTAACTGGTTTAGTGAATTTCAAGGGATCTATGGACTTTCCTTCATCTATAACTACCAAGTGTTTTACTAGGATGATGTCTTCTTTTCCTAGATCATAAACTCTATATCCTTTTACATTTGCATCATACCCAAGTAGGTATCACGGCTTCCCCCTTGCATCTAACTTCCAATCAGATTTTTCTGTGTTTAGACTAAACAATTGACTTCCGAACACCTTTAAGTGTGAAATATTAAGTTTTCTCCCGGTCCATCTTTCATAAGGTGTTTGTCCCTTAACCGTTGAGGTAAGGACTCTATATTTGAGATGGTTGGCACAATTCATAGCTTCTGCCCAAAAACTTTTTCTTATTTTTTTATCCGACGACATCCTACGAGCACTATCACTTAATGTCTGATTTAGTCTCTCGGCTACACTGTTTTGTTCTAGATTCTTTGGAACAGTCTTATGGTGTTGAACCCCTTCCTCTTTCAAAAACTCCTCAAACTCATTATAAGTGTTTTCCCCCCAATTATCACTCCTCACTCTCTTTATAGGTGTCTCATGAAGCTTTTCACACTATGTTTTATACTCTTTAAAGTAAGCCGAAGCCTCAGATTTGTTTTTCAAAAAATATACTCTAGGGTATCTACACCAATCATCAGTGATAGTAAGCATAAATCTTTTCCCTCCAACTGATGGCACTTTGGCCGGTCCCCATATGTTAGTGTGAACTACATCTAAGACCTTTTCACCCTTATATGTTGCAGTTTTTGGAAATTACAATCTGTGGGCCTTACCTTGAGCACATCCACTACAATCATCCAAAGTCTCATTGTCTCCAAAATGTATTCCCTCAACTATACCCGTTTTCTTCATTTCTTTTAATCTATCTAGATGCACATGTCCCAATCTTTTGTGCCACATCATTAAATCACTTACACCGACAAAGTAAACTCACATCTTTCCATTACTCAAATTCAGCCTAAACATTCCTTGGCTACCCTTTTCAGCTGTGAAGTACACTTCATTCTCATAGCTAGCAACAAAGACTCTTTTCTTAGTACTAGTCTCAAAACCCTTATCATCTAAGACAGACGTAGAGATAAGATTCTTGTTCAACTCTGGGATAAAAGAACATTAGAGAAAGTGACTATGGATGCCTTTCCATCAACTAAGACTCTCAAATCCAGAGATCCCACTAAATTAGTGGTTACTATTCTCCCATCTCCATACTCTATCTCTACAGTAGGGATCTTTCTCATTTTGTTAAACAATGGTTTTTCTCTACACATATGCAGAGAGGCTCTTGAATCAATAATCCATCCTTCTTCAGGAGCTTCTCTTACTCCACCAAAAGCACACTTTTGCCTCATTGGAATCTCCGGCTCACCTTTCACCTCCAGCTCCTCGTTGAGGAAGAGTTTTCCATCGTCTTGATAGGAATCCTCTCCAATGACATGTGTTGCCACATATGCCTTCTTTTTCTTTGCAGTTGGTTTTCCGACCTGTTCCTCCTTCAATCTCAGCTCTACGTCTGTCTTTAGTACACTCCGCCATGTAATGTCCCAGCTTCTTACAAAAGTGACAAAGCCCCTTCAGAGGTCTCGATCCTGATCCTTCCAATTGATTTCCTCTTCCTCCTCCACCAAAGTTTCCATAAGGTTTCTTGGAATCCTTATCTCTCAATTAGTTCCAGCAGCCAATGCGTGAACACTTTTTCCTCCTCTCCGAATCTCAATTGTGCTTTCCCAAACCAAAATCATTCCCACAACGGAGTTTCTTATACATCGATGATTTGGCAAGTCCTGAACCCTGTTAACAATGTTTTCATAATCATCTGGGAGTTTCATCAACAAATTATTCACCTTCTCTCTCTCGCTCTTTTTTTTCCCTCCACTCTCCAACTCCGTAAATAACTCGGCAAAGTCATTACAAAAATCTAACATCTTTTCCCTTTTGTACACATATGCATGTACCTTCTGTTCTGCCAGCTTCTGCTGCGAAATCGTACCACTTTTGTAAATGTTGATAAGAGCCTCCCACAACTCGTCCACCATGTCCACATGAAGATGAGGTGTAGCCACTGCCTGGGTGAGACGCCCGAGAATAAAATGAGTCACCACGGTATTGTTGAAATCCCAGATTTCGCTATCATTAGCCTCGGTTTTCAGAACATCTGCTACCAAAACCGATTCAGTAGGCATCGGTGTGAGTTTCTCCTTCCCTTTCTCTTTCGCTGTGTCCGACACGATGCTTTTTCCAACATCCTCTACCATCTTTGCCCCCGCAGATCCTCCTGTGAACCAAGATCCTCCAAACCCTGGTGGAACTCTCAATTTTGCAGACGGCCGACGCACACGACCACTCACAATGCCCAACAGTCGTTTTTCAAACAATGCACCCCTCATCATGGTTGAACCATGTTCCATTGAAAATGGGTACCCTAAAGGGTGGGCCCATAACTTGTAATTCTGTGACCTCCATTGGTACACAGAATGTCCAGCTTATGTGAAGCCTCTATGATAATATTTGCACTTTTGACTTTGGCATAGAATAAGTCCCACACAGGGACGCAAAACCTCTGACCAACTACACCCGTGTGTATTTTGGACTCCCCTGAGTACGCAGCAAAAAGATTCATTGAAATTGCTCCCCTGAGCATTACGTTATGGCCTGCCAAAGATGGCCTATAAATACAGAAGCACTCTGGTAGAGAGGCGGCTACTCTTAAGCTCCCTCTTTAAACCTACTTCTAGTGTACCCTAACAAATCAAATGATTGTAAGGTATAAGAAGGTACAAGTACTGTTGTACTTCTTGTACGGCCATAGTACGGCATGGCTGCTCCGCTGACGCATGTCAATTCTTGAGCCGTAATTGCTCCCCTCCGTAAAACTCGTCGTCCAACCATATCGCGCCACGTGTCATCCGCCGACATTGGCTTGCAAATCGCCAAATGTCCACTCCGGAATTTCAGCTCCTCTGCGAGCCGTCAATCGCGAACGACATTTGATAACGTCCGTTGAAAATGAAATGTCGTTTCATATGGTACAGTATTTCGTGAGGTACTGTACGTTTCTCGTTTCATTTTATCCGTACGTCGTCGCGTCATTAAGTAAATAATTATCACATAAAAATAGGTAACGTTTCATCAAGACTTGTTGGATAAAGCGAAGGGTTACGCCGTACGCCAGTCACCAGAGGTCTCATGATCAAATCCTACTACTGGCTAGTTATCTTTTGCATGGGCTTTGTCTTCTGCCTTCTTACCTTCCTATGTGCTTGAGACAGCCATTGTTGTCTTCTAGTTCTGAGTGACTTTGACAAGTATGAAAACTATACAGTAACCATAGACCAAAAAGATGGAATATTAAATACCCTTTTTCAACAAGGTACATTACGTTTGGATTTACCAATTTTGGACACACGTGGCATGGAAAAAGTGATGCAAACCCAATTAACAAATGTTTTGTACTTACCAGAAGGTTCAGTGAACCTTCTCAGCGTACCGCAAATTCATCAAGCGGGCGTCGGCGTATTTGCGTAGGGCGACTCTACAATAAAAATAATACGATCAGATGGTGTACAAATAGGCAAAGGAGAAGTCACGGATTTTATGCATAGTCGCTTAATATGGCGTCGGCCGAAAGCCCACCCAAATTCTGGTGGCATTTTTTCGCAAATCTACAAATTGAAAGGCGATCTAACTTTGTGGCACCACCGTATATGTCACACGTCCGAGAGGAGTTTACGACGCATGATTAAAAAATGGAAGTGTAAGTGGATTAGACTTGGCGTCGGGAGAGAAAATTAACGGGTGCGAGGGATGTAGTAAGGGGAGACAAATCCGAAAGCCGCATCCGGCTAAGGATCCAACGCATCGATCTAAGCATCCGCTTGATCTTGTGCATATTGATTTATGTGGGGACGTAAAACCGGAGACGATTGGAGGAAACAAATATATTATGGTGGTGGTGGACGACTTCTCTCGCTTCACATGGGTAATATTACTTAAACACAAATCCGAAGCATTTTTACGCTTTCAAGAGTGGCATGTGATGGCCGAAAGGCAATGTTAGAGAAAATTTAAATCTATTAGATCTGATAATAAAGGGGAATTTCTTGCTTTTGATGCATATTGTAAAGAGTGGGGAATTTCTCACCAATATACCGCATCTTACTCACCGGAATCTAACGGCGTTGCCGAGAGGAAGAAGTGTACTCTTCAAAAAATGGTACGATCCATGGTATACGGATCCGGGAGGAGTATTAATTTATAGGGCGATGCGATTTTGACGGCGAATCATATTTGCAATCGGCGAATTACATCGGTTTTGGGTGATAAAACTATGTATGAGTTGTGGTATGGCTGAAAGCCTACTTTACACCACATTCGGATTTGGGGATGTCGTGCATCGGTTTATATTCAAGCACAAAAGAGAAAACGTAAATTTGCATCGAGAAGTTGGAGTGGATACTTCGTGGGGTATAGTTCGAAAGAGGGTCTTTATCGAGTTTATGACCTAATTCGAAATATCATTGAGGAATCGAGGAATGTGGATTTTCACGAGGACTTATTATCCACAATCTCTCGATCAGCTAAGCGACATTTGAATCTTGACTTTCATGAAGAATTTGAAATCAGTGATCTTAATGACATTGAGGGTTCGGATTCGGAAATTGATCCGGAATCCACCTCCAATCTTAAGAGGGGAAAAGGTAAAATTGTGGAGAATGTCAATTTTGGTAACATTGGTGGGGATTCATGAAGCAAAAATTCCCGAATGTCTTCAGACACGAGGAAATCTTCGTCTTCTAAATCATGTGAAACAAATATTATTGAGGAGGAACCGGCGAGGGTAGAGAAAGAATTTGAGCCAAGGAGGAGTATGCGGGAAAATAGGGATAAGGAACCAACTCGTCTTTCTTTTGATGGTAAAGAGAATGTGGAGAATTCATATTCTTTTATTTCGGCGGAGAGGGAGGATGATTTTCTCTTATAGCAATCATTATGTGAAAACAAGCCGGGCGATCTGCAATCGTATATGGAAGCACGAAAATCATGAAATTGGGAGAAGCATTTGAAACCGGCGTGGAAAAGAGAACTTCAA